>CM033459.1:13291779-13369373 GCA_019425755.1 Amaranthus cruentus
AGAGGTCTCCTCAATCAAAGAATATGTATGAATAATCATAATAATAAGCACGAGAGGAAATAGGAGAAATAATAAGAGCTGGATAACAAATGAGTAGAGTCTTGAAAACCAACAACCAACAACATAACCAATAACCCAATAATCACTGTAACGCACAATAACCCCACCATCACTAAGCTATCCTCTAGGTAAGAAGAGCGAACATTTGGCTCATGTGGAGGCTAAATAATGTGGTTATAAAAGAATAGGAAAAGGCAAAAACTTGGCTTAACCTAAAGTCAGATTACGTTCAAGGTAGGCTATTTGGCTATGTAGCTCAATTCTAGCGAACGTGTTATCATCCCTGGTCTCACGAAAAGCCGACTACGCTGGAGAAGAATCGACACAATACTTAGATCCCCTAACTAGCACACAAAATGGATGGAACTCGCAAGGAGTCCAAGAAGGCTCAATCCTTACAGGCTAGTCGAAATGCGCCTCTAAAGGTAGACAACCAAGCCACCAACCAAGCAAACCCAGTTCCCCCAAGCTATGTGGAAAACAGTCAGACTCTAGGTCCCAAAACATGCAGGGCTAAGGAAATACGAGTTTGCAAAAGATCAGGCCACAGAAGTACACACCAGAAGCAAGCATACTAGTTTCACAACTCAACCATCTTATTGAAAACTAAACATGAATATGCAATGTATACACTATGCCATGAATGCGAGATGAAAATGCGAATTATCTACAAAATGATATATGCAATGAACTAAACTATAACTACATGATACTAAATGCACAAACAAATGGGTGGAAGTGACAATAGTGTTGACCATCTCTCCCCCAAGCTAAGGCTTTGCTAGTCTCTAGCAAAGGAGAGAAGAGAAAAAGATGAAACATTCAAAATCATGGTCAACAAGATTATCGCGACACCCAACACAAACACATGGTAGCCAATAATAAAGAGAGAAGAAGGTCATACCTTGGCTAGGAGGGCTTTCACTCCTAGCATTACCATTACCACTGTCAAGTGGTCTAAGAACTCTCCGCTCCTCGGAAGAAGTGGAGGCATGAAGCGCGAAGCTAGAGCGATTGCCTCCCCCAAGCTAGGGTGAAGCTACATTCTTCATGTTTGGCTCAATTGCTCTTTTGAGCCTTCTTTCTCTTTCTCACCCTTGCGGGACCGTTAGCATTGACCCTATCAAAATCATCAAATCAAACACAAGCAAAACTTGTGAAGGGTAAATTCTAAAGGTCGTTTGGCTCTGCAAATTCTAACAAACCACACTATAAACCAAACGTGAGCAATGACTAACAAAAATGCACATGCAATGGATGAAGAACAAAAGTGAAGCAAAAACCATATGTCAGTTGGGTTGCCTCCCAACAAGCGCTTCTTTAAGGTCTTTAGCTAAACCCGACTCACTACGTGGTAGTGAGTCAAACTCCGTAGGAGTTTATCAAACTCACTCCCCACAACAGCAAAGGTTGGGGAGTGGAAGAAAGAGGGAAGAAAGAAGAAAGAGAGAAACACAACAAAGACCGACTTTCCATAACATGATGAAAAGCCGGGGGAAGAACTAACAAAGGGAGGGGGAAGGAAGCAAGCGGCATAGAATCACAAGCATCAAGGTGAGCATGAACATGAACGACCGGGAGCTTCTCATGATGACAAAGAGGTGTGGGGTGAGACTCAACAAAAGGCACATCTAGGGTATGCACTTGAGACTCCTCAATGACACACATATCTACCTCTAGGTCCCATTAGCTAGATGATCATGCACATATGTGAGGGGTTCATCATATTGAGGTGCACAAGGAACCTCATCATGAACCTCATTGATGAGTGGCGCATCAACACAAGAATGTTGATCATCAAGAGAAGGAGAGGAGCTAATGATAGGGTGAGGGGAGTCTAGGTCATGGTTTAACGCCATGGGCACAATGTGGTCATGGGTCTCTAGGCTCTCCTCAAAAACCCTTCGAAAAGTGTTAACACTCTACACTCTCTCCAACTCGGTCCCTTCTTCCACCCAAGGGTAACTAGAGGGGTAGGCCGGTGGAACCTCAAGGGGAGGGAGATAGGGGCACTCTTTCCTATAGTTGTCCTTGGCCAACCATTTGAAGAAGTTCAAACAAATCACAGGGGTTTGGTCAAGGAACATATCTTGGTAAAACTCATCTACGAGGCCCCTAGTCTCGCTATTCAAACCTCTATATAGGTGATGACACATTTGCCATCTATTAACATAACGCCCAGGGAGGAAGAATAGCCCATATCTAACAAAGAAGCTCCAAAATGGTTCATACTCGGTTTGACTTATGAAACTAGCCATGAAGAAAAACAAAGAAAAGCAAAAACAAAACTGTTCACAAATCACACCAAAACTAAAGTCTAAACAAACGCCATGTTCCCCGGCAACGGCGCCATTTTGATAGCGGGTTTTTAGCGCGTCGTTATACACTAAGAACCTAAGCTATGCAAACACATTTATATTCACCCTTTCTAATACTACAACGAGTGTAGCGGTAAGTTGGGGGTCGAACCACAGGGACAAGGGATGTTAGACTAAAGGTTTGGTGTGGGAAAGGTTGGATGGTTGATAGGTAAAAGGATGGTTGAACTATACTAATGACAAATATAAGCAATGAAAGAAAGCGGGTTTAGGCTAGGTCCACCCTAGGTAGGTCCATTGGAAACATATATAGGTTAGGTCGAGGGAGATCGAACGAAGATCGATCAAAACATTCTAGACATCGAGGAGAAGTTGATGACCTATAGTCATGCGAACGACCCATAGTCGCCCTATGTCTCACTTAGGAGTGGCAGGACAAGATTCGACTCGAATATCAATCAAACAATCAACATCAATCTCAACCATCTTCCTAAACATAAAACACAAGACCAAAGCCCTAAGTTTTCTCTAACCCAAAACCCTAAAAGACTACTCTAGCATATTTAAAGCAAAAGCAAGAAGAAAGGAAAGCATTAAACCTATTCTAGAAAACATTAAAGGAACAAAAGACATGAAAGCATTGAACGGGAAGAAGAACAAGAAAGCAATAAAGTCTACACTAAGAAAGCAATAAATGAAAGCATAAATAAAAGCATTAAAGGTAGGAAAGCATTAAATAAAGAGAACTTACATAAATGAGAGTGTAAAATGAAGAACAAAACATAAAGGAAAGCATAAAACTAATCTAGGGCAAAAATGGAGAGAAAAGCATTAAAGATTGATGAACAAGAATGGGAGGGTTACTCCCAATCAAGTCATGGTCTTTACATTCAGATTTGGGCTGTACAAGATGGGGTAAAAACCCTAAGAGAATCCTACGTGGAAAGAGCTTGGGAAGAATTAGACTGCGCGAAAAATAAGGTAGATTCGCCCGAATCCTATTGCCATTCGCCCGAATGGAGCCTTTTTCGCCCGAATGAGGTACATTCGGGGTTTCCAGAGATTTCAGAACACAATCAGCCCATTTTGCTAACCATTCGCTCGAATGGAGGTAGGCATTCGCCCGAATGTCTTCAATTTGCCCGAATGTGGTCTTGGTTCGCTCGAGTCAGCAACCTTGGGCCTAGTTCTTGTTTGCTGCCAGTCTATTCGCCCGAATGATGTTGGGCTTCGGTCGAATGTGGGCCTTTTTGGCTCAATTTGTCCTCCTTCGACTACAAACAAGCATCGAATGAATTCCGGACTTTGCAAGGACTTTGGATGTGACTTGAAATGCTCGGGAATGCCTCGAAACGCGTGTCTCATCTTCGATCGAAGTGTCGATGTCTCGTACGCAACGAAAACACCTTGAAAACTCCTCAAAAATACCTAAAAACACCTTAAAGCACATGGAGACGAGATCAAGGTAAAATCACGCGTAAGATATGTAAAAACCAATATAAAACGCGAGACTCGACACTAAAATGAGGATATAAATGTGCTCTAAAAACGAGCACATCAACTCCCCCAAGCTAAACCTTTGCTAGTCCCTAGCAAAGAGACTAGGTAGGATAACATGAAAGCATAAGGAAACCCACAAACAAACTAACTAAAGAAACAAAACAAAACAAAACTACCAAAGCAATAAACCTAAAACTCACTGTCGTAGGAATCACGGTCGCACTTAGCACGTACGATAAGCCCTTTAAACCCCAAGGTCTCCCAAAGAGGACGAGTAAGGTCTCGTGAGGGTTTTTCAGAAGGAGACCCACAAATCCAATGCAATGCAAATGCAAGGATGCAACTATATGCAACTGAAAACTACAATGTAAAATCTAATATGATGCAATGCAAGGTGAGCGGAAATCAAAGCAATGCGAGTTCTGCACGAGCAAAACTCTTCCCTAGCCATAGGCATGCAAGTACAATGATCTCAATAAGCGCAATACCCAAGAGAATGACCAATTCCACAAACTTGAGATCACTAGGGTAAGCAACATCACAAGTTATGCCACCCACTACCTAGAGAGGTCACAAGTCTACGCTCCCCGGATAATTTCTGGAAAGATGTGAGAAATATGCAATGACGCTCATGTGTTTGATTATGGTTCGTGTTTCGCTCATAATCTTCCGACTAAAGATGAGTCGGGAATCAAACACCTAATAGGGGAGAATCATGGGGATTGTGTCATATCTAACTCCAGCACAGAACAAACTAATCGGACCAAGTCGAACAAGTTAGCGAAGGGTTGTAACGTTGGCTTAGGGTTAAGGTGGGATGCATTTGGGAATGTGGAGCTAAGTAGAGGATAACAAGTGACCCTAAACAAAACAACCACAAACATCTCACGATAAACCAATGAAAACTATATCCAACAACTATAATAACCCAATAATCTCATATACGCACAATGATCTCTATCATCAAACACTATCGAAAAATGTGAAATCTCATAGGAATAAGTGTCTCCAAGCTCATCTCCCAAATAAAATATCAACCTCCTCACTCACATGAATATGTATGTGTATAAAAACTCAATGAAAAACAACAGAGAGGTCTCCTCAATCAAAGAATATGTATGAATAATCATAATAATAAGCACGAGAGGAAATAGGAGAAATAATAAGAGCTGGATAACAAATGAGTAGAGTCTTGAAAACCAACAACCAACAACATAACCAATAACCCAATAATCACTGTAACGCACAATAACCCCACCATCACTAAGCTATCCTCTAGGTAAGAAGAGCGAACATTTGGCTCATGTGGAGGCTAAATAATGTGGTTATAAAAGAATAGGAAAAGGCAAAAACTTGGCTTAACCTAAAGTCAGATTACGTTCAAGGTAGGCTATTTGGCTATGTAGCTCAATTCTAGCGAACGTGTTATCATCCCTGGTCTCACGAAAAGCCGACTACGCTGGAGAAGAATCGACACAATACTTAGATCCCCTAACTAGCACACAAAATGGATGGAACTCGCAAGGAGTCCAAGAAGGCTCAATCCTTACAGGCTAGTCGAAATGCGCCTCTAAAGGTAGACAACCAAGCCACCAACCAAGCAAACCCAGTTCCCCCAAGCTATGTGGAAAACAGTCAGACTCTAGGTCCCAAAACATGCACAGGGCTAAGGAAATACGAGTTTGCAAAAGATCAGGCCACAGAAGTACACACCAGAAGCAAGCATACTAGTTTCACAACTCAACCATCTTATTGAAAACTAAACATGAATATGCAATGTATACACTATGCCATGAATGCGAGATGAAAATGCGAATTATCTACAAAATGATATATGCAATGAACTAAACTATAACTACATGATACTAAATGCACAAACAAATGGGTGGAAGTGACAATAGTGTTGACCATCTCTCCCCCAAGCTAAGGCTTTGCTAGTCTCTAGCAAAGGAGAGAAGAGAAAAAGATGAAACATTCAAAATCATGGTCAACAAGATTATCGCGACACCCAACACAAACACATGGTAGCCAATAATAAAGAGAGAAGAAGGTCATACCTTGGCTAGGAGGGCTTTCACTCCTAGCATTACCATTACCACTGTCAAGTGGTCTAAGAACTCTCCGCTCCTCGGAAGAAGTGGAGGCATGAAGCGCGAAGCTAGAGCGATTGCCTCCCCCAAGCTAGGGTGAAGCTACATTCTTCATGTTTGGCTCAATTGCTCTTTTGAGCCTTCTTTCTCTTTCTCACCCTTGCGGGACCGTTAGCATTGACCCTATCAAAATCATCAAATCAAACACAAGCAAAACTTGTGAAGGGTCAATTCTAAAGGTCGTTTGGCTCTGCAAATTCTAACAAACCACACTATAAACCAAACGTGAGCAATGACTAGCAAAAATGCACATGCAATGGATGAAGAACAAAAGTGAAGCAAAAACCATATGTCAGTTGGGTTGCCTCCCAACAAGCGCTTCTTTAAGGTCTTTAGCTAAACCCGACTCACTACGTGGTAGTGAGTCAAACTCCGTAGGAGTTTATCAAACTCACTCCCCACAACAGCAAAGGTTGGGGAGTGGAAGAAAGAGGGAAGAAAGAAGCAAGAGAGAAACACAACAAAGACCGACTTTCCATAACACGATGAAAAGCCGGGAGAAGAACTAACAAAGGGAGGGGGAAGGAAGCAAGCGGCATAGAATCACAAGCATCAAGGTGAGCATGAACATGAACGACCGGGAGCTTCTCATGATGACAAAGAGGTGTGGGGTGAGACTCAACAAAAGGCACATCTAGGGTATGCACTTGAGACTCCTCAATGAAACACATATCTACCTCTAGGTCATCGGGTCCATTAGCTAGATGATCATGCACATATGTGAGGGGTTCATCATATTGAGGTGCACAAGGAACCTCATCATGAACCTCATTGATGAGTGGCGCATAAACACAAGAATGTTGATCATCAAGAGAAGGAGGGGAGCTAATGATAGGGTGAGGGGAGTCTAGGTCATGGTTTAACGCCATGGGCACAATGTGGTCATGGGTCTCTAGGCTCTCCTCAAAAACCCTTCGAAAAGTGTTAACACTCCACACTCTCTCCAACTCGGTCCCCTCTTCCACCCAAGGGTAACTAGAGGGGTAGGCCGGTGGAACCTCAAGGGGAGGGAGATAGGGGCACTCTTTCCTATAGTTGTCCTTGGCCAACCATTTGAAGAAGTTCAAACAAATCACAGGGGTTTGGTCAAGGAACATATCTTGGTAAAACTCATCTACGAGGCCCCTAGTCTCGCTATTCAAACCTCTATATAGGTGATGACACATTTGCCATCTATTAACATAACGCCCAGGGAGGAAGAATAGCCCATATCTAACAAAGAAGCTCCAAAATGGTTCATACTCGGTTTGACTTATGAAACTATCCATGAAGAAAAACCAAGAAAAGCAAAAACAAAACTATTCACAAATCACACCAAAACTAAAGTCTAAACAAACGCCTTGTTCCCCGGCAACGGCGCCATTTTGATAGCGGGTTTTTAGCGCGTCGTTATACACTAAGAACGTAAGCTATGCAAACACATTTATAATCACCCTTTCTAATACTACAACGAGTGTAGCGGTAAGTTGGGGGTCGAACCACAGGGACAAGGGATGTTAGACTAAAGGTTTGGTGTGGGAAAGGTTGGATGGTTGATAGGTAAAAGGATGGGTGAACTATACTAATGGCAAATATAAGCAATGAAAGAAAGCGGGTTTAGGCTAGGTCCACCCTAGGTAGGTCCATTGGAAACATATATAGGTTAGGTCAAGGGAGATCGAACGAAGATCGATCAAAACATTCTAAACATCGAGGAGAAGTTGATGACCTATAGTCATGCGAACGACCCATAGTCGCCCTATGTCTCACTTAGGAGTGGCAGGACAAGATTCGACTCGAATGTCAATCAAACAATCAACATCAATCTCAACCATCTTCCTAAACATTAAACACAAGACCAAAGCCCTAAGGTTTCTCTAACCCAAAACCCTAAAAGACTACTCTAGCATATTTAAAGCAAAAGCAAGAAGAAAGGAAAGCATTAAACCTATTCTAGAAAGCATTAAAGGAACAAAAGACATGAAAGCAATAAAGTCTACACTAAGAAAGCAATAAATAAGCATAAAAAAGCATTAAAGGTCGGAAAGCATTAAATAAAGAGAACGTACATAAATGAGAGTGTAAAAATGAAGAACAAAACATAAAGGAAAGCATAAAACTAATCTAGGGCAAAAGTGGCGAGAAAAGCATTAAAGATTGATGAACAAGAATGGGAGGGTTACTCCCAATCAACTCATGGTCTTTACATTCAGATTTGGGCCTTTATATAGTTTGTACAAGATGGGGTAAAAACCCTAAAAGAATCCTACGTGGAAAGAGCTTGCGAAGAATTAGACTGCGCGAAAAATAAGGTAGATTCGCCCGAATCCTATTGCCATTCGCCCGAATGCAGCCTCATTTGCCCGAATGAGGTCCATTCGGGGTTTCCAAAGACTTCAGAACACAATCAGCCCATTTTGCTAGCCATTCGCCCGAATGGAGGTAGGCATTCGCCCGAATGTCTTCAATTCGCCCGAATGTGGGCTTGGTTCGCTCGAGTCAGCAACCTTGGGGCTAGTTCTTGTGTGCTGCCAGTCCATTCGCCCGAATGATGTTGGGCTTCGGTCGAATGTGGGCCTTTTTTGCTCAATTTTTCCTCCTTCGACTACAGACAAGCATCGAATGAATTTCGGAGTTTGCGAGGACTTTGGATGTGACTTGAAATGCTCGGGGATGCCTCGAAACGTGTGTCTCATCTTCGATCAAAGTGTCGATGTCTCGTACGCAACGAAAACACCTTGAAAACTCCTCAAAAATACCTAAAAACACCTTAAAGCACATGGAGACGAGATCAAGGTAAAATCACGCGTAATATATGTAAAAACCAATATAAAACGCGAGACGCGACACTAAAATGAGGATATAAATGTGCTCTAAAAACGAGTACATCACAACCAACAGAAGTAATCTTATGAAAACAAAAACAAAACAAATGAAGTAGTTTACCAAAATTAGAACTATATACCGACCAAAATCAGTTCTAAAAATAGAACTATTTTTATATTTCAATCATAATGAATGATCACAATTACATACCCATCAAAATCAGTTCTAAACACTGATGCAAGATCAGAAACAACAAACATGATAACGGAACCAAGATCAGAAACCGACAAACATGATAACAGATCAAAAAAATCCTCCTCATAGATAATAAACAAACCAAAAATCCTCCTCATAGATAATAAACAAACCAAGATCAGAAATCAACAAACATGATAATAGAACCATTTTTATATTTCAATCATAATGAATAAACAGAACCACATACCCAGCAAAATCAGTTCTAAAAACACAACCGAGATCAAAAACAACAAACATGATAACAGATCAAAAAAATCCTCCTGCTAGTTTATAAACAAACCAAGATAAAAGGAAGTAGTAAAGCAGATCACAAAATTAATAAACATGCAACATAATCACAGATAAAAAAACATGCAAGTATAAAAAGAAGATCATAAATTTTTTAAAAAATAAGGGATAGAAAAAATAAACCAGATCAGATATAAAAAAAAAAGGATAACAAACTCAAAAGCAGATGAGATCAAAAAAATCAGATAATCATGAAGTAAAACCGACATCAGAAGGAGTAAAAATGGGAAAAATAAAAACATCATACAAGAAAAACTAGATCAGAAAACTAAAACAGATCTGTGATAATCTAATAATACATGCAAGAATATCACAAATGGAAAACGGATCAGAGGAAGTTGTAAAATAGATCTAAAAGCTAATAAACATGCAACATAATAATAGATCAAAAAACATATCATATCAGAAATCTTTTAGAAAAAAGGGATACCAAACTCAATATCAGATTAGATCTTAAAACAATTTATAAAGCAAGTAAGAACGACATAAGTTGGAGTAAATAAAAGGATACCAAAAACAACACACAAACACAAAATCAAGAACATATCATAAACCAACAAACATGATTACAGATAAAAAAATCCTCCTCATGTTTAATAAACACACCAAGATCATAAAAGTTTAAAAAAGGGATACCAAACTCAATATCAGATCAGATCTAAAAAATCAGTTAATGAAGAAAGTAAAAGCGAAATCAGTTGGAGTAAATTAAACGATACCAAAAACAACATGCAAACTTAAAATCAAAAGAATAGATCAGAAACCAACAAACAGGATTACAGATCAAAAAAATCCTCCTTATATCAAGATCAGAAAACTTTAAAAAAAAAACGGGATACCAAACTCATTATCAGATCAGATCTAAAAAATCAGTTAATAAAGCAAATAAAAACGAAATCAGTTGATGTAAATAAAAGAATACCAAAAACAACATGCAAACTCAAAATCAAGAACAAACAAAAAGTATGATACCAAGATCACAATCGTAAAACTCCTCCTCATACCAGATCATGAAAACAAATCAAAAAATCCTCCTTATATCAAGATCTTAAATTGTAAAAAACAAAAGGCATAACAAACTGAAAATCAAGAACAGATCTAAAAACAAGAGTATAAAAGACCCTACTAGCAGCAGTAAAAAGATCAACTCAAAAACCCAAATCATGATTTAGAAAACTCAAAATAAATCAAAACCAAAGATTAAAAAATGACCACACCAGATCATGATTAAACCGAAATAGATCAAAGTCAAGAGTATAAAAGACCGTACCAACAACAGCAAAAGGATCCACTTAAAAACTCAAATGTAATGCAAAATCAAATATAAAATAAAAGAAAATCAACTCAAATACCCAGCAGCATAAGAATCAACTCAACAAAGCCATGTATAGAACTAAAGGTTTTTATGTGAGAGAGAGGGAGAGAGAATGAGAGAGAGAGAGAAAATAAGAAAGAGAGACTCAGAGGTGAATGTTGGGCTTAGGGTTTGGATGGGGGTGGGTTTAATAATGGGTGAAAACTAAGGTTTTAAAGGAACAGTGGGGATCAAGGCCTTTTCTTCTGACGATCCAGATCACACAAACCATTTATTGAGGGAGTCGGGAAGGTGGGTTTTAATGGGGGAAATTTAATTTGGGACAGTGGGTTTTAATGGGGTTAGGTGGGTTCTTAATGAAAGAGATAATTATAGAGAGATTAATAATTTTAGTTGGGAATAGATAAAATTTTAAATAATGGTTGGCATAAGAGTTAATGAGGTATAGAGTAGGATAAAAATAGGAGTAGGTAGAACTTTAAATGGTTGGTTTTTTTTCCTAAAAGTAGAAATGTAGCAAGTAATATGAAATTTTCGAAAATAGAAAATATAGCGTGTATTATGAAACAAAGGAAGTATTAAATTGAAGTTTAATATGATTGGACTATTATTTATAATATAAATTAAGATCTAATTATTATGTGTAATTCAACAATGTTGAAATTAGAATTTTATCTGAAGATATGTTGAAATTATAATTAAAATAGTTGTTTCATATCATTATTCATTACTTATGAATATAGTTATGAAATAAAAGTTAATCTAAATAAGATAATAGATTAATTTGCATAGATTAAATTTTGCAAATTATGTTCTATGGTGATTAAAATTTCATAATGCTTCTAAATCAAATTATTTAGTCCAAATATGAATTAGATGGTATAAAATTTAGGAAAAATTACCCAGAATAATCCAAACTATCTTCGATTTTCCTACAATAATCTCAACTATCAGTTAACCATGAATAATCTCATGTCTTGTATCATTTTTGACCTCTTGTTCCGGTAAACTAGCCATTCTCTCATTTAACCCAACATCATCATCTTCCTTTATTGCTTCTCTCCTCCATTAAACACATACCCAAAACTCTCCATTAAACCCGAAAAAAATTAGCAATATTTTCTGTTTTCTTTATTTTTTTTCATCTGTCTCATGATATGAAGAGCATTACCACATCTCATTCTTCAACATCAAGAAGGTCAATTGCAAGGAAAAGCCCTAAATGCGAACATGGTGTTCTAGTAAAATTGCAAACTGTTAGAAAAGTGTCTAGAGTTGGGCATCGATTTTATGGTTGTGGTCTTTGGTCTGTAAGTTATGGTTTAATTTTTGTGGTTATGGTTTATTGTAATAAAGTAATTTAGTTTAGCTAATTTTTATTGTATGTTTTTTATATGACTTAAATTGCAAAAGTTTCGAGTGGGAGGAGGATGTAACCAAGTCGGATCATTAAGAGTAGCATATTATTTGGAAGAACGAAATTCTATTTTACTTGAGAAAATTGGCAAATTGAAAATAAAGAAACAAAATTTGAAGGAGAGTGAAGCTTTGTTGAAGATTGAACTTGCTAAACATATAAATGCAACAAAAGCTTTAGAATTTATGCTTGTTGCATCACGGTTATTATTTGCAATCTTCTTATATATGCTAACATGATTAGTACAATGTAATGAAAATTCTACTACAATGTAAGACAATTAATGTAATGAAATTAGATCTCATTTCCTAATATATTCCTTTACAAAAGATTTGGCAAAATATCACTGCCATGTATATATATTCCATTACGTTGACAAAATATCACTAACTTACTTAAATGTTTGACAAAATATAAAGGTTTACAAAAGCAACAATTAAGTCATTAACAATACATTAATTATACATATGCTTCATTGTTTACAAAAAATCTTAAGTGTTGTACTAACTATTAATATAAATATTAATAAAGATTCTTCATTGCTTGGTTGTTGATGCTTGAGTTTAGAGTACGTCTACGTGAGTTTGGCTTCCCTTGCTTGGCCTTCCTTATTTACGTTTGCATAGTTAAAAAGCAACATGACAATTATTAGGTTGACTGAACTTTTAGTTGATGCGTAATAATTTTTTGGCATAAAGTTTAACTATTTTACCGTTTCAGCATTTGTAATGGAACTACTTGGATTACCACGTTAGCTGGTGAGGGGTTGGTTGACATGATTGTGATTCTGGGTTTACTCTTCCTTCATTAACATCTTTTCTTGGTCTTCCTCTTCCTCTCTTCATTGGTGGTGGTTTAGGGTCAGTGGCTTACCCTTTTCTGGACACTTTCGTTTATTATGTGCAGTGGATTTACAAATGCCACAACTCATCTGCATGTCATGTCTCGTAAGTTTCCATGGTTTCTTTGGGTCCTCATGAGTCCAGGTAGACCCAAGAAAACATGAGAAGCGCAAAAACGAATCGACTTGCTTGAGCTGCATCATTATAAGGATCTGACAAGTGATATAAGTAGTTGGGGGGCCCAAATCAGTGTCCGCTATACTTTTGATACTCTCCTTTCATGTAGCTTTTTCTGTCCTAGTATTTATTTATTCAACAAATTTATTTTTGTTATTTTTTTTATTATAATGACTCAATCCTAATTCAATTTTGCAAGACTTTGTATCACTCATTTCTTGGTTTGCAAGACTTTGTTTATTTGGTGTCCGATTTACTTGTTGTTTGCGCGAAATCATCTTTGCACTCTATTAGGAGGGGGTTGTGGTTTGTCTGCTACCCTTCCCTTTGAACCCTCTCTTAGCACAAAAATACTTGGTTGAAGAGTAAGACTAAGACTAAACAAATACCCTCTTGGAAATTACAATCATTTGAGATTATTATAGAAAAATTAATAATAGGTAGTATCATTCTTGATAAATTATGCTTAAGATATTTTTAAAAAAGTAAGTTCCGCAGTTTCTTAATTTCTACATTTATTTCTCTTACGGCGGGTTTGATTAGTGGTACCAAATGGTGGTAATGAGAATGATTTATAGCGTAAAATTGCATCAAAAGTTTCATGTCATTCCCATGGTGATGAAACTTTGATTACAAAAAAGTGTTTTTTTTGCTTATAAATTTCCATTGCCACATAATATTACCACTCCCAATGGCAATGCATTGAAATTAGAGGTGTTTAACGGCGGGTCGAACTATCGGGTCAATGGTTGGGTCACATTTTAACGGGTCATTAACAGGTCGGGTCAGATAGTTATAGGAATTGGTTGTAAAAAATATTTTACCATTTTTTTATATTTTTATATGATATTGTTATATTCATAGTTGAATTAACTTAATGAGCCATAAAGTATAATAAAAAAAACTGTTTTGTGAACTTTTAAAAACGGGTCAAAGTGGTTCGTCTTTAAACGAGCTTGACGTTAAGCAAGCATGACCATCAAATAATTGACATCTAACATGACCCACCTTGACCCGGCCCATTTAAATTTTAACCCGACCGGCACTGATACGGCCCATTGATCACCTCTTATTGAAATGAATTTATGAAGAAAATCAAATAATTGAAGTTAAGCAAGCATGACCATCATGGTTGCCAAGAGATTTTTTCAATCAAAATTGCACTTATTTTCATTTTCATTACGATCATTTAATACCGCCCACCAAACAGCACATTAAAAGACCGAAAAACAATAGAAATAAGAGGCATAGTGTACAATTGGGTTTAAGGAGCAAGATTATTCGCTGAAGTTGTATGTAAAGATATGCATTGTGATTTTACTATAAACCTTTTAAATAAAAGAAAATAAAAAAAGCAAAGGCATTAATGTAGACAGAGTGTTCAAACTGTGGAGAAATGGTTAGTCCTGGTTGTTCCGTGAGCCCGCCTCTCAACAGTCACTCACCACTCCAACCATTATTGCTTTCCTTCTATGTGGTTCTTATTTTCTTTCTTTTCTATTTTTTGTTGAGATTTTTTTTGTAAACCTAATTACTATATCTAGTTCAGCTTGGAATATCTTAAATTATGAGTGATCAACCTAAATACCGTAATAATTTGAATTAGGAGTATAACAAGTCAACTAGTATGATCCTTTTCCACAACGCTAAAGAAAAGATATACGTCTCTTTTATTTTGAATTATAATAAAGTATATATGATTCAATTAGCGAAATATTCTACTAAGGAAAATATTCAAACTATTTGTCTGATCACAAGAGAAATATTGAATTCACAAGTCAAAAGAAAAATAATTTTTCAAAATATGTTAGGTTTCTTACATATCTCTCTATGAACCACAAAACTATATACTTTGATTGTAGTCTTTCTAATTAGTCTATGTATAATGAAATGATTCCACATATTCTATCTTGTATATTCATGAAAGATCGAATATGGAACAGTTGATTTGGATATTTTTCATGCCTCTAACAATTCCGTAGGCCTTTTTATATAAGAGAAATTACGTTAAAAATAGAAAATGCACGGATAGTCTTTTTATTAATTTGTTTCCTTATTCTAAATGTTTGAATTTATCGAATTTTGTGATAGTAAATGTTGTTTGTTTGAATTTGTTTAAAAGTTTGGAAATGTATTTTGTTAATAGATGATTTATTAGGTATTCCATTTTATTGATTTGATTAAGATGTAAAATAGATATATTAAATTGGAATATTGGTGATTGTTGATTAAGTATGAATGTTTTATAGTTTACTAGTGGATTATTAATTGATGTATATTTTTTACTATTTAAAATTATGACACCATGAGCTGTTTTTAAAATATGAAAATCCGATGTTAACAATTACATAAATAAAACATTGTTAAATAATTTTTGTTTATATTTAAATTCTTAACAATAAGCACTCCACAATTTATTAATGAGATGATCGAGTAATCAATTTATAGACAAAGTAATTAGTTAAACAGATGATGATATTAAAATTATTTTCTTCAATAATAAATAAGAAGTTTTTAGTTTTTCTGACTTGAACCTTCAAATTAACAGTTATTCTTATCTTATGAGAATCTGTCTCTTAATAAGACGACCTCAAATAAAATACTTATATTCATAAAAGACGATGTATAAAATAGAATATTTAACCAAACACGTCTCTCAATCCATGAGACCATCAAACAACAATTTATTTATGTTAAATTAAGAATTCCGTACAAACTAATATACTTCACATCAAAAAAATACTTCATATTATATGCCGTTTGGTTACATGGAATGAACGTGAACTCTTTTTTCATATGGTTCAGGTCAAATAAATACTTCCAGTAGGCAATATCTTTCTTTAACTTGTCAAATTAATAAGCATAATTCATTTTTTAAAATCCATTTACTTTGTTTTTGTAACTTATAAAAATTTATCTATAATTATTACTAAAATAAAACACTGCTGATGTCATCACCTATGAAACTTGCTTACGTGTCGTTCTCTCAATAAAACATTTTCCTCTAAAACTTAAAGATGATGTCATTGTTATAATGACTACTATTAATATATTTGACATTACTAATTTTTAATTATAACTAGCTAATATCATTCGAATTGATTGATTTTTTACTTTTTATGTCACATCATTTAATGTATTAGAAACTCATAGAAATATATTTTATTTTATTTTTTTCAAGTTTTATAAAATCTCTATAATCTTTTTTATTAAATGAGTATATGATATTTTGAGATAATAAAAACATAAAGTCGTATATTTTTAATTTTTTGTCTTATACAAATATGTCAGAAATTTTAATAAAGTCATGCATCGCACGAGCATTATCTAGTATTTTTATAATATAGTACCCCTACTTAATTCATAATAACTCTAAGATTTAAGTAGTCAGAAGATTTAAATTTGACTACTAAAAGAAAAGTGCCTAAAATATATATAAAAAAAAAAAAAAAAAGAGGTGCTCAACTGCTCATGTTTAGCTTTTTCTAAAAAAAAATAAAAAAAACTAGGTAAACAAATTAACACAACAAAGGATTAATATGCCATAAAATATCTTAAAACGCATTATGAATATATTATGTTATAAGATACTACAATTTTATTGTATGTCTAATTAGTATATAAAAAAATCCAAGGATAAAGTGATGAATATTAGAGAAAAACAAAGAATTAAGATAGTGATAGAGGATGATTGGATTTATAGGATTGGATTTTTTATCATCAATATTTATAAGAAAATCATCTAAGCTAAGGACCAGCAAATGAAAATTTATACCAACAAATGTGATTTTCGAACTAATTAAGTAAAGTCTAACCATCTTTATCGAATGTTGGTAATGCAAATCTTTGAAAAGTCTTTGATTGCTCTTTGTTATGACACAAATACAAGTTTTTTCAGCTTCTTGAATTTCTTGCTATGATTCTTTTTATAAATTTTACAAGGTTAGTACCCGTTATCATAATTTATATTAAAGAAAATGTATTGTCATTGTATATTATTAGGTGGTTTAAGATCATTTTCAACAAAAATAATAACTTAGCTAGTTTGTGATAATATGACTAATGATTTTGACACTACAACAAATTTAATTTTTTGCGACATTGAATTTAGTAGCATTAAAAAAATGCCACTAATTCATTTTTTTAGAATAATAATTATGAGTTTTTTATTTTAAGTTCCACCATAAAGTGATTTAGCGACACTTAATTGAGTCTTCAATGGCATATGTAATTGTCACTATAGTCTATAATGGCATTGGTGAGAAATGTCACTAGATCCTATGTCGCTAAAAGCTTTAGTGTGACTTTTTAATATGCTGCTAAAGGGTCTAATAATAAATGTCACTAAATCCTCTATATACACTATAAAAAATTTGAAATAGCGACATTTAAGTTAAATATCGCTAAATATATCCCACTAAAAGCAAATTATGTTGTAGTGTGATTCATTTGACAAAACATTTCCATTTCAACCTTGGTATATATTTAAGTGAAATTTCCAATTTGGCATTATCAGCTTAGTTCCGGTAATTATATATATAGTAGTTGACATCAAGTCAACCATTACAATAAATTTAAAAAGGAAAATATATTATATATTAATTTTAAGTTTTAGATTTTTAATGATAACTAAAAAAATATACTAATATTTGTCAAAAACAATTGTTAATTGTTTGAATATCATTTATTAATTCATGTAACGCGAGTGTTAGCACTTTTGTAAGATTTTTCCACATGGTAGCATCCAGTCTATGTCTTATCTAACTACCGTAGCATTTTCCGTTAAATTTTTGTCTATTTCCGTTTAATTCACCGTTTTGACATTTCTACGTTTATTCAATGTTGGTCGTGGTATTTTTAATTTGGTTTTTATGTTATTTGATATTTAATTTACCATTTTGACATTTAATTTACCGTTTAATTCATCAACGCTCTCGTAACAATTTTGTTTTCGTTTAAACTGCGATCAAATAATAATAAGTGGTGCAGATAGGCTTGATAACAGTTAGTGAGTACACGATGTACCGACAGTGAGTTAGTTGCAGTTTCATCAACCGTCCGAATTGGAGTTAGTTGCGAGTTGCCAGTCTGTTAATTACAGAGAAGAAAGGGACATTCACACTCCACCTTCAATGCAGTATTCAATGCATGCAACAACTAAACATCACGTAGATATTCATGCATATAGATTTTTGTCTATGTAATTTTGTGTACGTGGTTGTAAACCTTTACATCTCATGATACTAACTATCTACCTCTTCATCTATTATACTATTCACATTATCATTTATATTTTCAACTACTTTTTATTTATTTTTTGCTTTATTTTATTTATTTCTACCTAAAATTATTATGTATGTTAATTACAAATTAAATATAGGAGAAAATTAGTTTTTGAAGCAATAATTAACAACACCATTCAACTACTTTAATGGACCGCATCATTAATTTCTCCATCTATGACACTATATATTCATGTAGAGCAGGGAGTAATATGCATATTATAAGAGTTTTATAGAAATTTTGGAGTTATGGCTAGGAATATTATTAGTGCTGTGCTTTGGCTACTTGTCATTGTACTGGCAGTTTCATTATGTGTTGAGGCTAGGGATATAACTAAAAAGGAAGGAGTACAAGGAGATGTGAAAAAACCCGAGACTTTTTGGGGTGGTGGAGTAAGTGGTGGTGTTGTTGGATGGAAAAAGGGGTGGGGTTTTGGAAAATCTTTTGGTATTGGGAAAGGAATTGGATTTGGGGTTGGGTATGTCCACCCTGGAGTGAAAAAACCGGATTGTTATGGAAAAGGAGGTGGTGCCGGGGGAGGAGGAGGTAGTGGTGGTGGTTCTGGTGGAGGAGTTGGAGGTGGTGTAGGGGGTGGTGTTGGTGGCGGTGTCGGTGGGGGTGTTGGTGGTGGTGTTGGAGGTGGACATGGAAAAGGAGGGTACTACGGAGGTGGTGCAGGAGGGGGTGTTGGTGGTGGTGTAGGAGGGGGTGTTGGCGGTGGTGTAGGAGGTGGACATGGAAAAGGAGGGTACTATGGGGGTGGTAGTGGAAGTGGACATGGAAGCTATCACAGTGGAAGTCACAAGCACCATGGTGGGAACAAACATCATTATGGAAGCGTAGGAGGAAGTGTAGGTGGAGGAATTGGTAAAGGAATAGGAGGAGGTGTCGGAGGAGTAGTTGGTGGAGGAGTCGGAGGTGGTGTTGGAGGAGGCGTAGGTGGAGCCATTGGTGGTGGTATCGTCGGAGGAGTTGGTGGAGGAATTGGAAAAGGCATCGGAGGAGGTATTGGAAAAGGAATTGGAGGTGGTGTGGGTGGAGGAGTTGGGGGAGGCATTGGAAAAGGAATTGGAGGAGGAGTGGGTGGAGGAAGTGGTGGTGGTGTAGGAAGTGGAATAGGAGGAGGCATTGGAAAAGGAATTGGTGGGGGAATTGTTGGTGGAGTTGGTGGGGGTATTTGGAAGGGAGTTGGTGGCGGCATTGGAGGTGGTATTGGCAAAGGAATTGGAGGTGGTATTTGGAAAGGTGTTGGTGGCGGTATTGGAAGTGGTAGTGGAATAAGCGGTGGTATTTGGAAAGGAATCGGTGGAGGCATTGGAGGCGGTAGTGGAATAGGCGGAGGTATTTGGAAAGGAGTCGGTGGAGGCATTGGAGGCGGCATAGGTAAAGGCATTGGAGTTGGCGGAGGAATTTGGAAAGGTGTTGGTGGTGGAATTAGCGGTGGAATATGGAAAGGCATTGGTGGAGGTATTGGAGGCGGCGTTATTGGTAAAAAGACTCAAGAAGCAAGTCACGTTACTAAAAATTCACCAACAAAACACTAAAAAGTAAAAACAATCAAATGTTTATTCAGTTCCATTTCTTTTATTAGTTATTTACTTTTAAAGCATCATTCCATAGCAAAACTTTTGCTACATCTTTAATGTTTGTATTTCCCTACTTTCTTCCAATTTATGTAATCATATGTTTACATTTGAATATAATATTTTACTATGTGTGAATTATCTACAATATCACCCTACACTATTGTCTGTTAACTTTTCAACCATTTTAACTTAATTATTCTTTACATTTTTTAACACCCATAATAATTAATAAGTTGATCATAGATTCCATGCCATTTTAATTTTTATCTAAATTACAAAGACATTGACTCTTAGGCATGTATTTAATTCTAAAGATGACAAAGTGAAGGACACATATTATGCAATAGTGGGATTATTATATGGCCTTTAAGTGAAATCAAGGATGTTCACTACTAAAATTCGCTAAGCATTATTTAGTGATCTAGGTCTGCTACAATATGTATTGCTCAACTATATTTATTCATTAATTTTTCTTCTAAATGTAACAAGACATAGCAATGCTTTACTAATGGAATAGGTCTATATTTCCAATTTCATACTTCTGTTCTTGATGCTTATTGCTTCCAATTATTTTATGGGCACTTACATAATGACTTATATGTAGTTTTTTAAATTAGGGTAGGCGCCACAGAAAATATACAAGATGGCTACGGATCCATTCCGTAGCAATTTACAGGGGTGCACACGGCCCGGTTTGGTCTGGTCTGACATTAAAATTAGACAAAATCAAAAATTCCGCTCTGGAAATTTTTCAGACCGGACCCTTTTGAAATGTCGGCCCGGACCGGACCAAACCGTTCTACAACGGTTTGGTCTGATCTGGTTTACGGTTTTTTATTTTTATATTCATTTCCAAATTAATATATGTTCTATGAAAATATTTCACACTTACAAACACTAAATAAATATAATTTGTAATTAGTTGATTCCATCAACATTATTCAAGTATATGTTACTATATAAAAATAATAACATCTCAAAAAAATTATGGTTTTTGGTCAAAGTTCGGTTTACGGTCTGCTCTGGTGTGAAAAATTTAAAAACCGGGACCAAACCGTAAACCGTAATTGTTTTTGAAAAAAACCCAGACCAGACCATTTAGACCGTAGACCAGACCAAATATTCTAATTACGGTTTGGTCTGATTTGGTTTACGGTTTAGACCAAACTTTGTTCAGCCCTAGCCATCTAATATGGCGACGAGATGGCTATGAACGGACCCGTAACCATATCTCGCGTAGCCATAAGCAAATTCCGTAGCCATTTTTTGCATCAGAATTATTTTTTCGTCGCCAAATCCGTTACCATGCTTTTAGTCTTTTAGATTCAAATATTATTATTTATTATTAATATTTTAACATTCTTAATTAATTTATTATTAATGTTTGAATATTAATTAATAAGAATTAAGAGTTTATAATTTAGATTTTAGGTTTTATTCTAATTAAAATAACAGTAAATAAATAAAAACACATCAAAACTAAAATAACAAATAATATATGTATATATATATGACAAAAAATAATAAAATATTTAAATGTAGAAAATAGTCACAAATATATTACAAAAGTTATAAAATAACTAAATTTACTTAGAAATTGTTCTTGACGAAAATATTCAACAATCTAAATCATCAATTACCGCTACTATTTCCACCGGCCACCACGCTACATATGAGTTTCGTTCGAGCCTTCTGACGCACGTGTGTTACGAGATCTATGGGAACCACCAGATGCACTTGGAGTTCCACCATGAACCCCTGAACCACCCGGTTCAATCACCCGCACGGCTAGATTCTCCAGCAAGTTGAGATTCTACTCGTCTAATGGCCTCTTGCATTGATGTTAATCGATTTTGCATATCTCACAACTCATTAGCACTTGGGTTGTTCTCGGTCATTTGAATATTTATGTATAGAATACAAAGTAAAAACAAAAAACAATATCAAATTTTAAAAAATTGATACTAAATAAAAATCATTTTTACAAATTAATTAAAAACTAACAGCTAATTACTAATAAACAAACAAAAAAGGAAAATTAGCTCAAAATAATCCCAATTATTACCCATTGGCCAAAAATAATCCCAACTATCAATTATCTTTTAATAATCTCAACTATTCTCATAATTTGTTGAAAACATACCCACCTCCCTTTTAACCGGCTGCAACAGGTAACTTAATAGATGAAGGGGAAGGGTTAATTTTAAACATTTAAGTAAAAAAAAAAGAAAAAAATTTGGAAAAGTTACATGTTCCATCCGGTAAAAAGGGGGTGGGTATGTTTTCAATATATTATGAGAATAGTTGGAATTATTAAAAAATAATTTATAGTTGAGATTATTTTTAGCCAACGGGTGATAGTTGAGATTATTTTGAGCCAATTTTCCAATAAAAAAATTCAGAATTTAACCCAAGTCTAAAATAAGAACATACGAAAAATAAGAACCTACATAATAAAAAAAAATCTAAAATTTTAAAATATCAAAAAATTCGAAATTACTGTATAAATCAAAAATAAGACCAAAATAACAACATACAACATACATCATGAACTATAAAAACGAAATAACATAAAAAAAAAATCAAAAAAAAAAAAAACAACCAACAACAACATGCAAACTAAAAACGAAAATAACATACAACATGTGAACTATTATCAAATAACACCAATATATGAAATCAACCAACGTACAACATGCAAACTAAAAACGAAAATAACATTAAAAAATCAAAAAAATTCGAAATTAACAAATTACTGTATAAAAAACGAAAAAAACATAACACATGAATGAACAAATAATAACATACAAACTAAAAAAAAAATCTACATAACTATTACTAAAACAAAACACAGCTGACATCATCAACTTTTAAATTTACTTACATGTCATTTCCTCATTAAAAATTTTTCCTCTAAATTTTGAGGATGATGTCATTGTTATTATGATTAACTTTGACTTACTATTTTCATATTTTGACTATATTATTATTTTGATTAATTGTTATATTAGTTTTTAGGTCAAATGACATTTAATGTATTAGAAAACTATATATTATATTTCATTTATTTCAATTATTTATAAAATGTTTTTAATTTCATTTATTAAAAGAATACTATTATTTAGCTTATTGGATATTTTGAGATGGTTAAAACATAATATAAGAGTACTTTTATCAGGATTTGTTTTTTTTATTTATACTCTTGGTTACTTAAATGCAATGCTTAATTTTAATATGATTTAGGTTGTGAATATCATTATATAAGTAACTTATTTTTTTATGAGAAAAAAAAAATATCTTTGTCGTTTTAACTAATAAAATAATTTTACATATTTCTATGTATTTATATTTGATTTTAAAGTGTGCTATTAATAGTCTAAATATTTAATACTTCTATAAGTTAATGTAATTGTTATTTTTGTTATAAATATTTGTATGTTGTTTTTATTAAGAAATCATAACTTTATATTGTACTCAAGGTATGAACCATTTGTTCTTTTATTCAAAATATAAAAAAAATATAAATATAATTATATACTTGCGCACAATTATGATATAATGTATGTAATGTATATAACTGTTCATAGTGAAACAAAATATAACTATAATATACAATTTATTTCTAAAAATTTTAATTTATTAATTTAAATAAATATGTCAGAAAATTTGGTAAAGCCGTGCATCGCACGGGCACTATCTAGTGAACTAATATTACAAAACACCAATATATGAACTATAAAAAAAAACTAAAAAATAAAAGAAAACTAAAAGCTTTATGGTTGATGTTTGAAGATATACGGTTGAAGAAGTTGAAAGTTGAAGATAAAAGTTGTAAGTGATTGAATATTCAAAGTAAAAAAAGTTCAAGAAGAAAGTAAAAAGTAAAAAATGAGGAAGCAAGGAAGAAAGTGAAAAGTAAAACTTTTCTGGTACCATAAAAACTAAAAAGGGAAGTAATCACTTTCAATATGAATTTTAATGGTGATGAGATGGAGACAGAAAATGGCCGTAGCCATTTTTGGATCCACAATGGCGACTACATGGAGACGGAAAATGCACGTTGCCAACGGATGGCTACGAGATGGAATGTAGCCATCCCGAAGCCAAGCTTGGTGACGGAATGTAGCCAAGATTGGCGACGGAAGGAGAGAATAAGGTTCAAATTAAATGCAAAACCTTTATTGAATATTTTTTTTACTCTTCAACTAATTAGATAAAACTCGATCCTCAACTTGCATGTAGATTCATTTCGATCTTCAACTAATCATCTTATTTTCTTCGGAAAATTCATTTCAATGTTTTACTATTTAAAAATGTGTCATTAGATAATGAAAAATTGTGAATCAAAAAAGTTCTATCCTCTTATCCTCTATCCTCTATCCTTTATCTTCTGTCCTCTAATCTTCTAACAATAAAACATTTGCAAAGCCTTCATGTGAACAGTTTTCCTGCTTTTGTTTTCCGACTTTTCCAGCTTTCATCTCCATTTCTCCTGGCTTTCTCCTTTACCATCTCATACCTCATGGGTTTGACCTCACCAAAATTCTCAATCTACTCTCATCTCCTCTTCCTCCTTCCTCACTTTCGGTCTCCCTGTACCCCAACTTATACTCTCATGGCCACCAGCATCAGCAGTGGCGTGCTCTACCTCGATCTGCTACTCTCATGGCCGCCAACTACTCTCATCTCCTCTTCCTCCTTATCATAGTAACGTTAAAGTAACGAAAATTAGGTCTTCGCTCCCTGTCTCACGCTTGAATCAGCAACACAACAACCTTGAAGATACCACGATCTGCTAAAACACTGCTGCTAGAAATCTCTACCAAGCGAAAAGATCTTTATTAAGGTTTTTTCTAAATCAATCTGCAGTTCTTTCAAGGTAAAATCCCTAAACTTGTCATCTTTGTTTGCTTTTAATTCTTGGTTACTTGATTTTGTGGTATAATTAAATAAATGGATTAAAGTTTAGGTTTGACTTAGAATTTAGATTTAGATATTAGGAATGATTTAGTTAGACATTGGTGAATTGGGTTGTTTCTAGGATGTGAAAGAAATTTTTGGTCATCTGGTTTTGAATGGAATTTATCGAGTTGGATGAAGTTGTTTTTGAAAACGCAGTTCGATGAAGTTAACTGTGGATTTTAATCAATTGTTTAACTGCGATTGTTCGGAGCTATCGATTATTTGTAATTGTTTCTGGCTTTTTTTGGGTTCAGATCATATTTGCTGGGTAGGCGGTATCGATTATTTGTACCTGTTTCGTGCTTTTTTTTGGGTTCAGATCAGATCAATGGGTAAACAATTAGGTACCATTTGGAAATGGGTATATGTTGGTCTTACTTGGAACAATTTACTACTTATTTGTATATATAGTTGATATTTAGTGTCTGTTTTATTTCCAGTATATTGAGTTTAGGCTATTGTGATAACATCTGCAAGCTGAGTTTACCAGTATTGGAACAATTTTTAAGCTGGGTAGGATAGTATTGGAACAGTTTTTATTTCATTTTTATTTCCAGTTATCACTTCAGTATATTATAGAACATCTTTGCTTGCAGATGTTCATCAAATTGCTTTCTAATGATAGATATAACTCTATGCTTTTAGTTCTTTTAATAAAATTTATCTTCATAACTTTCTAGGCTGGTATAACTTCACTGATGTGGCTATCTAGGTTATGGTTTGTAATTGACGTTTATGATCATTTCATTGCCTCATCGTCTTCCATCTTTCTAGCATATGTAATGATAAAAAAAAATCTTGGGGCTATTGAACCTCTAAATGTACATTAATTCTTTTAACATTTATAAATTAAATTACCCTCTGTCTTAAAGGTGGAATGTGTAAAAAGTTGTGATTCCACACCTCACCTTATGTTAGAGACCTGTTAAAGCCTATTATGGAATCAAAATTTTAACTGTACCAGTTTTGATTGCCATGAGTAATATTATTCTGTTTTCATGACTCTATGTTACTACCTTTCTTAAATAGTCAACACTTCAACATGAGTATGAAGTATGAACACTTGATACTACACTTAGGATCAAATATAGGTTTACGTTTTCATACAATGGCCAAGTGTGTTATAGTTGGACGCATACAAATCTGTTCCCAGTGTCCACGTTTGAGGAGTGAAGAGCCATACTTTCGCCCTTTTGAATGCTAGGGTTACTTTTTGAAGTGGCTCTATCTATATCATTCATGTATGTTTAAATGGGCAGAGCTCTAGCTCAAGGTAGATAATTTGTTTAATGATTTTTCTGTCAAGGCGGTGAATTTGGGCTACGTGGAGATACATTGTCTGAGAATGGGCATCAGTGAATCGGTTTACATATTTCACAAGCGCTGTTAGGTGTCTCAAATTGATCTTATTCCTTTTTTATTATCTATAAATCTTTTTAGATTGGTGCTTTGACCATTCTTTTACTCTTGATTTTGTTCTTAGTACCAAATGTTGCTATAGAGCGTGAGGTTGCGGGGATCTTCTTTAAGACATGGGTCAGGTAGGCTTCTTCTACATTATTCAACTTAAATCAGCTTTGGCTTTCTCATTTGTGGGTGATTGTTTCTTTGATTAACTTTTGGAATGAGTTTCTATGGGTCTCTCTCTTGACTATATGCTCTGAAATATGATTCTTTGTCGGTTTTAATTTTGGGGTTTCTTCATCCAAACATGTTTATTTTTGCTGCTTGCCAAGGGATTTGCTAATATTACTTACTCTTGTTTATTTTAATTATAAACTCGCAAAACAGCCTTGTACACCAGCATCTCTGTGTGTACGAGGCAGCCCCATCGTTAAACAAAGCAACGTCTTTGACACTTCGATGCAGCAGCGACAATAAGTCAGTAGCATTCCTCGCTAAGTTGCTTAACCTCCCCTAAGAACTTGTACGAGGCAACCCCATCGTTAAAACAAAGCAACGTCTTTGACACTTCGATGCAGCAGCGACAATAAGTCAGTAGCATTCCTCGCTAAGTTGCTTAACCTGTCCTAATAACTTGTTCATTTCACTTTCATTTTATTTTCAGTTTAATTTTCTTTTTAGTTTTCATTTGACTTTACATTTTCATTTAGATTTTCATTTTAGTTTTGATTTTTCTTATTTTAGTTCATTTGATTTTTCCTACTTTGTTCTCTTAAGACCTACATGATACGGTTTCTCAGTGGCATTACGAAGAAACGACCTTGTTCTTATACTATATTACCTTCTTAATGAATTGATTGCGTGAATCACAAGTGCTCTCTGTAATACTCCCTCCAATTCAGTTCAGTTGTCCCATTTCCTTATTGGGACAACTCACATCAATTGTCCCATTTCCATTTTAGTACAATTTTTTTGGACCATTCTATCCTTATTTCATTTAACATTTACCAAAATGCCATTAAATTAAAACACAAAACAACCTACTTAAACAACCTAAATCTAATTAAAAACCCTAATGATTCCCTCCCTTTATTTACCCCTCCCTCCCATCTGCTAACCCTAACCCATTCTTGCTCTCAAACCTTCCGAAGCAAACCCTAGAACTTTCTACCTTTGTTCATCTTCTTCCTCCCTCGATTTACATGAAGACTCCCATCTCTCATCCCCTTCGAAGCAGAACGTTATTCTCTTCATTTCTTCTCCACGAACCCTAGATCTAAGATTTGGGTATGGAATCGGCAAACTCTTCTCTCTCTAAGCATGCATTGCAAAGGTTGTTTGAGGAATCTGATGATGAGGACTCGTATATTTCCTCACCATATTCCTCTGTTGAAACTTCTCCAAATTGGGGAAGAACCATGGACTCTGATGATGAAGAAATTGCGGGTATGTTCGATTTGGGGCTGGATCTACCTGATATTTCTGACCTTTTTCCTTCATCTGACTCAGAAGACTATGATATTAAGAATAATGATACTGTTTATGATGTTAAGGGCCCTTTCTCTCGTATGTGATACGGTTATCTCTTCTTCTGACTAATGATGTTCATTTTCGTTATTATTTTGGTCCTGATTATGCATCTTTGTGTACCTGTTTAGAGCTCAATGATTTTAGAAAAAGAGGGCTTTTTGACAGTTATAAAAATCCATATACATACTCACAGTGCCACCAATCTTTAAGATTTTAGGAGGCAAAGAGTATGTTTATGGAGGTCAAGGATGAAAACAAATTGTTTTCTGAGATCTGCGCCTAAAAATAAAATGTTTTTGTCATTTTAAACCCTAAAAACCTTCCATTAAATGTTTAGTCATAAACAGCTTGATTAAGTTTACATGATGTTTAACCCTAAACATTTCCCAAAAGTATAAGTTTAACCATTGATGCTCTATATGCTGTTGTTTTTGCATTTGTTTGTCATTCAGCGTCTTGTTTGATGTTGTTGTTGCTTGATCTGTTTAAGTTGCTCTTGATATTCTTTGTTGATGTTTCTGCTGTTGGTTCTTGTTTTGGTTGTTGTTGTTGCTGGATCTGTCCTTTTTGAGTAATTGTTGTTTGTGTTGTTGCTGTTGGTTCTTCTTTTGGTTGTTGTTGCTGGCTCTGTCCTTCCTTGGTAATTGCTGGGACTTCTGTTGATGATGGTTCTTCTGTTGTTTGTACTGCTGCTACTTGTGTTGGTTGGTGGAATGTTGGCTGGTCCTCTATTCCTAAATACTCTAGAGCTACCTGTAAATGACTTGCATCCATTTGACGCAGTGAATCATACATTAATTCTTTCTGTACAGTTAAATATTCTGGTAATAACCCTTCCCTAGCAAGTCTATTCTTTTGCATATGTGGAATATGGTAGTCAATACCACCATGGTGCTTCAATACCTCACGTTTACAAGCTTGTAATGTTATCCAGACATACTTTAATGTTTTGTCTTTCAAATTCTCAAATGCACTTGTGACTGCCCCAACCAATTGTGTGTAGTTGTATGCTGCTTTTTTGTGTTGTAAAGATTGAATGGACCTAAAAAAACCCAAATCTAACACATTCATGTCAGGGGAATTTGGAGGCTGTTGAATTAAATGGATATTGAATCCATTTAGAGATGCAGCTTCTCTAAATGTAGGATCAGTGTCTGAAATGTGTGGTTTTGCATTATCCTGCTGAATGTAAATTGTCTTGCTTGCATTCTCTGGCCATTTTTCTCTAATTGCGGGTAAGATTTTGTCAATCAACATTGACCTTATGTGTGTCTTTGTAATGTTTTGAATGGGCTTTGTTTCTAATTCACCTTTCTTCCTGTTTTTTGATGTTCTTTGTGCTGGCACTTGATCAACAAATGGAAATATACCTATCTTTCCATCGAAAATTACCTCACCCTCTGTAGAATAAATTGGTTTAGCAACTGCACACATGAACATAACTTTTGGAATGAATCTCTTTGACTGTATTTCTCTATGTGGCTCTACTTCTCCCGGGGTAAGATAGTACGTTTGTTGTGTTCTAGTGAGGTAGAACAATTTTTCATTAATATGAACAATGTTTGACATGTCTGAGAATTTAAATGCATCACTTACATGATCATAAATGCAACTACATATGCAAAAGAATAACCTGTCAAACTTGTTTTTGTCGGTTAGTAAAGGCTTGATTGCATTTGTATGCTTGCGTATGTGTTTCTTTCTCTTCCATCTCCAAACAGTTGTTTGGCTAACACCCATAGCATTTGCCACTGCAAGTTGACTGGTTTTTTTTGTCTTCTCTAAAGCCTTGAATTTGTCTTCATCAAAAGGTATAAGTTTTGTTGTCTTTCTGCCAAACTTTTTGCTTGTTGGATCCAAGGTGGATCCCTCTTTTTGCTGACTTGTAACTGTAGCCCATACTCTACTGATGGTCTTCCAATGAATATCGTATTTTTTCGCTAGTTCCCCCATTAATCCATGCTTTGGCTTCCCTTTTTTGTTTACTCCAATCAATAAATGATGCATGATTTCCTTTCTTGTATACTCATCTAATTCTTTTTTCTTACCCATTGTTATTTAATGTGTGCAATAAATGAATTGTTTTGCAATAAATAGCCTAAATTTTGTCTTCCATTTTGGTGATGATTGCTTGTCTTAATTCTTTGGCGCCTAATTTTTGAGATGAATTGGTTGTGATGAAATTTGGTGGATTGTGATATTTGGCGCCACAGTGAAGTTGGGTGTTGCTTTGGGTTTTCATTTATCTGCCACTGCAAGCTTGGTGATGATGATACTGTTTAGTGCTGACTTTAATTTTTTGGAAGGGTTTTTAAACATGTAAATGGCATTAATTACTTTCATTTTTGGGCGCATTATTTTTAACGTGTACACTAAATGTATTTTCGTTTTGTACGACCTCTTTTCTGAAGTTAATGAACGAAAAGATATCCGTATTCACATGGCCCGACAAAAGTGTTCGTTATTTGAAGCCGTCAATAATGTGTTGAAGAGATCGAGAAGGAAGTGGAAGTTTATGAGAAAACCCCCACTATAAAATGTAATTTTAATTAATCGACTATGTAATTTTAATTATTCGTCTATGTAATTTTTAATTAAGTAGTTTAATTATGTAATTTTATGTAATTCTATTTATGAAATTATGTATTTAAAATTATGTAAAACTAAAACTAAAGGATTTTCCCTCCAAGTTCAAAAACCTCTAAATTGGAGGGAACAATTAGTGATCTAATCAAAGTAATTAAAACTACCCAATCTATCACATGGGAACACTATTCAATGGGTCCCTCCAATTCCTTAATATGCGTGCCAATCCCAAATGGGACAACTGAACTGAATTGGAGGGAGTACTATGATTTTACTTTATTTAAGACACTGACTTTATTTAATTTATCTGTTTCTTTTCACTTTTTATTTTTTTCCAGGTTCTGGGTTCATGTCACATGACCTTTAACTACATGAGTTTTTCAGTGCTTCTATTAAATTGCCTGCTGTTGGGGTTGTGGTTGCTTTCTATGTAAATTCTAATTTTGGATTAGTTTTAGTCAATTTGTTTTGATTTGGGTTTAATCACTTACACTTTACGTTTGTTGGTTTTCTTGCTTTTTCTTATAGTTTTCATTTGGGTCATTGGCTTTGGTTGATTCCTAATTTTTGAAGGTGTTGGATTGAATTTAGTGTTTGAACTTCTTGGTTTGGGTTGTTAATTTATTATTTTTTGGTTGATTTTTGATTATGTATTTTCAAGTTCATTGTCATTGCTATTTTTTTGTTTCTTATTTTATACTAATACTAATTGAATTTATAGTTTATGTTTGTGTGTTTTTCTTTTTTAAATTTTTTTTAAGATGTATGGTTTATGATTACAGTTTTCAATTTTATTTAATATTTACATGATTGTCATTTTTTGGTGGTTAGCTGCTGAAAATTAATACTTTATAGCACATTAAAAATATATGATTGAATAGTATCTAGGATATTTAGATAGTTAAATTTAAATGTGAATTACTAAATAATTACTACAAATATAAATATAAATTTTGATATTATATGTGTAACAATATTTACTACTCCTATATTATTAAATTTAATTATATGTATATGTCATAGTAACATTATATTATTAAATTTAGTATATAATAAAATATATATTTAATAACTTAACATATAATCTCTACATTATTCCAAAAATTAATACTTTATAGGTGATTTGTCATTATTATAGTCAACATAATTTAACACAATGTTAATAACATCTTAGTTTTCACTTTTAAAAGTTTTTACCACCTATATTAACCAATAAATCACATCTTTTCATAGAAAACATCAAAATAATAAGTAAATGATCAAATGAAGGAAAAACAAAGGTTGCATATGGTAAAGTTTACATATTGTTGATAATTGATTGAGAAGACATAAAAAGAACTACTATAATAACCGAATACTAATGCTTCTTTCACTATTCTGATCAAAAGACATCCTTTTAATGTACAAAAGACTCGACATAAGGATAATGAACAACAGTAAAGTTGACATTATATTAACCTTCACCAGCACCTACACCACACACTTAAGGCTATACTAAGCAAGACCCAATTCTGCACACCAGCATAGATCACCTAGCAAAAACACACAATAAGCATAACATACTCTAATAGAACATTATAATCTTAATATAATATCAAAATATAGAATGAAAGAAATTAATATCACAACATCATTTTAAACAAAATTATATAAGGCCTTTTCCGAACTTATTCTTAGATGACAAATGCCAATCAACAAAACACATGATATACAATAGATGTTACATAAATCAACTAACTTCATTCTCAAAGACTTATTAGTTACAAATGCAAATTAAATTTTGTTAGTATGCAATGTTAAATGATTTTTTTTTTTTTTTTTTTGGAAATAATGTTAAATGATTTTAATTGAAATGAATTCTATTGAATCTCTTTGTTTAGCACAAATTCAAGCATAAAAATTTGTAACATAAGCACTTAGTATTGCTATTCACTTATTACTATATTAACAACTTAATTGTGAACTACATTATATACCTCCAATAACGCAATGAAGCAAAACCATTTACAACCTCGACTTTAGCCTAACGTCGATAAAATCATATACATAGTCAATACCTTCGATTCAGATTGATTCTTTAAGGAAAATATGATAACTTGGGGGAGCGCGTGCGTAGCACGCGCCCCCACCAACTAGTACTATAAAAAATTTGTAAGCAAGGAATACTATTCATGAAACCTTCCATGAATAGTGTTCTTGCCATGTCAGCCTATCCAGTGGTACTTCAACCTTTCATGTGCCACCTACTTCCGCTTCAACGTTCCAGCTGCCACTTCAATATCTACACAGCTCCTAGTTATTACCCACCAGAAGGAAACCTGAAAGTCAGCTACAAGTCAGCTACAAGTCAGCTACCTTCTTCTTCTTCCTCTCTCTTCATCATTAAATCCAAGGGTAATAATCCTCTTATTGGTGTAATGTCTTGGCATTCAGTCAATCTTCTTCTTGAGGCCATTCTACTTTTTCCTAAATTTTGCTACTTTGTGAATTTACTTTTGAGTTTTTCGAAATTGTTTGATTTTCATTTGAGTTGTGACAATAACATGTGAAAAAAAAAGCAAAATCAGACAAGCCCATTGATTTCAATTTTTCAAATAGTTTAACTTTTACAATGTTGTTTTTCCTGTTTCATATATGTAGAAGGATGATTGATTGATTTTGGATTTGACTTAGTTTTGAATACAAAGTAGGAATTGAAGAACATTTAAAACAATGTAATTCTCTTTCCTACTTTAATCTAGGTTTTCATAGTTGATTTATGTAATTGCTTCAATTAATATAGATGAACATTTTATTTTCAGTTTAGTTTTGATTTTCATTTGATTTTTCATTTGATTTTCATTTTTGATTGTTTTTTTCTCCAATAAAGCAACCTACTGACTTTTCATTTAAATGGTTATTTAGTTGGATAGTTGCTGATCTAGGTAACTGATCTTTCTTAACCCTAATTTTTGGTAAATAAATAAAGATTTATTTTTAATAAAAATAAGCAACTATCCTATTATAATTTTGTGGTATAATTTTGCGGCACAATATATGTTTTTTGCGTTTCTTTTTGTTATTTTTCATGAGATAAAATGCGGTTCAACTATCCATGTTTTCTTACCCAATCCCCCATTTCATTGTTTCCATAGCTCTTTTCTAAAATTGAATTCTGTTCAATTTTGGTAATCCTAATTTTTCTCTTTCTCGAATTCGTGAATGCAGCAGGAATCGAAATTACAAGAAAAAAAGAGACACTTTAAAGGTATGCGATTCTTTTGTTTAATTAATTCTTGGTTTTATGCAGATTTAGGGTATCTTCAAATGCGGTTCAACTATCATACTTCTTCATTTTTGTCGTTTTCATTATATTTCTATCAAATTTTGGTGTTCTAATTTAATTGTTGTTTTCTTATGAATGTAATTAAGAGGACCTACACATTGTTTCAAAAATTAGAATTATTTGTTTTGTAAGTTGTTTGGTTGTTGTATTTTGATGCATTCCACTGAATTTTTCTTGTCAATTTGGTGGGTTTGATAATGTAAGTTCCTTTATTGCTAATTTTACACTTTTAATTTACTTCATCAATTTATTGAAAATGTTGTTTTCATACATTTTGGGGTTTTGATTTCTATTTGTGAATTCACACTTTTAATTCAAATGAATGAAGGTGTTGATGTTAGGTATTTCACTTCTCCCATCCTTTTACTGATGCAAGGTCAGTTTTTTCATCTTTTCTTGTCTACTATAAATGGGTTTTGCTTGAATATGTAGGCTCTGCAGCACCACAAACACATGCAGCGCTCTGCTTCAGAGACCGCGGTGTAATAGGAGAGCACCACAGCAGGTGGATCAGGGGTAGTAGTGGCAGGCTGGATCCGTGGCAGCAACTCTATCTGCAGGCTGTCAAAAGCCCCATCTATAGTTGTCAGCGGTGTATACTGTGTAGCAGCCTACACAACAGAACTATCAGAAAATCAGTAGGCAATTGGCATTACACATCTGGATGGGGCAAGGTTAATTGTTGAATTGTTGTGTTTAGCGCTAAGTTGACTGTTGTTTTTGCTTAATACTATTTAATTAACATCCAGTTTTTTCTCATGGAGGACAGTTTGTACAGTACAATATATTTGGGAATTTGTTTGAAGGTACTGCTAAGTCTTTCATTTTTCAGGGTTTGAATGGAATTATAAATTCTTCTTTAAAAGATTTTGTACTTATTATCAACATATTTATTCATTCGTCTTTATGAATTCGCTAGGGAATTAAATTAAATAGTCTAAATTTATGCTCTTTTAATTGATTGTTAGTTGTGTTTTAAGGGAGAATTTGACAAATTTCTGAAATGTAAATGAGATGGACAAAACCAACCTACTGTTGTTGGCCTCGACTTCCTGCTGGTTTGGAGCTTCTTGGTAAATGCTATGTCGTGACAGCAAGAACAAAAGCATAGCTATGTCTAACAGTAAGTACTCCTATGAGATTTTCGTTTACCATGATCTGGAACTGTAACTCTAACTGCTATCAAATACAAATATGGTTTGATGTACATTAAACTCCTATGGGATTGTGGTATGGAAAATATTTTAAACTGAGTAGAGTTTATTGTGGTGGCCTGTGATGGAATTTGGTATGTGCTTTGTGCTTGGATCCTTTTTAGACCTTATGAACATTTTTAGTGATACTTAGAAATACAAACGTGTAATTCTTTGGGTACTCGAAATGAAAGATTTCAAAAAGCTTGTGTTAGAGCAAATGCTCTACCAATGAAGATTCTAAATACAAAGAATGAAAAAAATTTGCAAAATGTAAAGAAACATAAAAAAACACACCAAGAATTGGAAGGTAGAAAATCGTAATATCAAATTGATTTTAGACTATAAATCACCCAATGGATGAAGACAATTATATTGATTAGTTCTTAATTACACACACTAATCAATGCTAACAATGGAGATGAAAAACTATAGAGATTGCTAGAGTAATTGTAAACCCCCAATTCACTCAAGAACCCTAATTATATGGCTCTCTCTCTATCTAATTCAATCTCACTTGTGTTTATCACTCTTGATTACAATATAATTCACACTCCACAAATAATGAGATTAATAGGTATTTATAAGCCCAACCCAATATTGAGATTATGAGTCACAATTAGAGGTGTTCAACGGGGCGGGTCGACCCAACGGGTCAAGGGTCGGGTCAATTTTAAAGGGTCATTAACGGGGCGGGTCATTAATGGGTCGGGTCAATATTGGGCTTTACTATAATGGATAAATAAAGGGTCATTAAAGGGTCATAATAGGGTCGGGTCAATTTTAAAGGAAACTCGCTACTCTTACTTTTCCTCTTCACAAATTTTTCTGCTCTACCAAAATGTTTTCTGATTTTTCCCCCAAATTAATCAATCAAGAACCCTAGCTTCGCAGATTTCAATCGATTAATCTCGCTGAAGGTATGATTTCTCCTATATTTCTCACTTCGTTGAAATATTCTTCAAAATTTCAGTATTTTCTAGTATATAATTTTTGTTTGCTCTACCAAAGTATTAAGAATCTAAAAATTAAAAAACAAAAAAAAAGTATCGGTACCTAATTCCTTGAAATTTGAGTGATGTGAATCAATAATTAATATTCATGAATGACAAGAACACGGCACAAAGAAGCAGAAGCACGTTTCGATTTAGCACAAAAAAATACACCCATAAAAACCATATCAATGGAGAAAGAAAGAGGCGAAGAATGTAGAACTTTATAGATGAATACAGCATTACATTACAACCCCTTGAATAAAATTTGCACCGATCAAAGTTGGTTGGTCAATAATTGCAATTTTAACTCTAATTTTGTTGTATAAATTATTCATAAAAAAAGTAGTGACAAAGCTGGGGATTGATATTATTATGTGTTTTGGGCAAAATTTGAACAATTCTAGGATTAATATTGTTTAGCTTCTTGATAATTTATAATGACAATTATGTGTTCAGGTTTTCATATGGAAGGGGAGCAACAAGTTGAAGATGGATATATTGAATATACCGGCCCTGTACGTAAGAGGAAAAAAAATTCGAAGGTTTGGATTGAGTTTCAAGAAATAGCTGATGCAAAAGGTATGGTAGTTTCTGCAAAGTGTTCACATTGCAATTTAGTTTTAGTCGCCGGCTCTAATAGTGGCACATCTCATTTAAAACGACATTTGTTAAGGTGTCCAAAAAGACCAGAGGGCTTACAAATTGGGGATGGGGGTGATGATGAGGAAAATGGGGATGCTTTTGTTTTTGATATGAATGTCTTAAAAAAAAAAATTTTGTTCTATATTGTGGAAGGCAACCACCCTTTGTCAACTGTTGATGAAAAAGGGTTTAGGCGCATGTTATATAGTGTAACCCCTGAATTTGTTCCGTTTGGTAGAGCCACGTTGACTAGGGATCTTTTTGCCTACTACTATTCAGAGAGGGAGAGTTTAAAAAAGGTTTTACTTGAGGCACCCGGTCATATTTGTTTGACTCTCGATTTGGAAAGCATCACACTCAAAGCAACATTATATTTGTGTAACTGCACATTTTGTAGATAAAAACTGGAAGTTGAACAAAAGAATCCTAAGATTTAGGGGTTTGTCACCTCCTTATGATGGGGAAAATGTTGCAGAAGAAATTTGGATGTTCTTAAATCAATGGAACTTAGAACATAAGGTGATGAGTTTAACGTGAGACAATGCTTCATATAATGACTTGATGATTAGCCATTTAAAGTATCGTCTCATGGGAGGGATGTTGGTGGGTAGACGTCGATTTTTCATATAAGATGTTGTGCTCATATAATCAATTTGATTGTTCAGCCTGTCTAGCTTTGATTGATGACAATTTAGAGATGATAAGAAAATTGGTGAAAATGGTTACAAAATCTCCTCCTAGGAGTAAAGAATTCTATGACAAGGCTACTACTCTCCATTTAAATGATAAGAGAAAATTGAGCTTGGACATGAAAATTGATGGAACTTCACTTTTAAAATGCTTGACAATGCTTTATATTACGTAGATGTGTTTGATAGTTTGGGGTCGTGAACATTTATTTCAAACCTCTTGTACCTTCAAGCTCCGATTGGGATAAGTTAAAAGTAATTCATGATTTTTGAAAATTTTTATGAGGTGACATGCACTTTTTCTTTGGTTAAGTCCCCTACCCAAATTTGTATATGAAAGGCATTTATGGTGCATAGATGTTTACATAAGGCAAAAAATAGTCCCATGAATATTTAGTGAGATGGTTAAACCAATGTTGGTTAAATTTGACAAGTATTGGTCCAATATAACATCAACATCTCATTGCTGACCATCCTGATCCTAGGTTTAAGGTTAAATTTGTTGAATTTTGCTTGAGCAAGGGGTTAGGAAATGATGTGGCTTTAAAACAAGTGGAAGAAGTGTTGACTACCTTGAGGACTTTGTACAATGAGTATAAGTTACAAGGTTCAATATCACCTATTGTTCCCCCTCTAAGACAAGTTGATGAGCATAATATGTTTCACGACTTTGAGAGTTTTACGTCACAAAGTGGGAATGTTGAGTCTAGAAAGTCACAGCTTGATATGTATTTAGCCGAGCCACGTGTTGATTTCCATTCCGATTTGGATGTATTAGAATATTGGCATTCTGCTTCGATGAGGTACCCTGAGCTCTCGATTATGGCACGAGATTTACTTAGTATTCCTGTTAGCAGTGTAGCGTCAGAATCTGCATTTAGCATCGGAGGGAAAACAATATCTCCTAATCGTAGCTCATTAAAGCCGAAAACAGTTCAAGCCTTAATATGTGTACAAGATTGGCGCCGTCAGGATGATGAGTTTCATTTGGACATCGGAATTGATTACTCTTTTAATAAGACAAACAAAGAAGCTGAAAATGCTGAGGATGATGATGAAGATGATGATATATGATTGATTATGTTAGTATTGATTATGATGATGCTGAGGAATTGATTACTCTTTTTGGAAATTTGCTGACTCCTTACGTTTGGCAGAATATGTGTACCAGAATATTATGCTAGTTGCTTCATATACTTACTGTTAGTATTGTGTTGAAATTTGCTGTTGATTAATTTGGCAGTATGTATCTTCATATACTTGCGTTTTAAAATGTGTTTGTAACAGTAAGTTCAATTAGTAAGATCAAAAGATTAAATAAAATCTATTATTAAAAAAAATTAAATAAAATCTTAATGGGTCGGGTCGGGTCGGGTCAAAAGGGCTTTGACCCGGCCCGGCCCATTAAAAATTAATAGTGACCCGGCCCGTTAAGATTTTGACCCGACCCGGCCCGACCCGGCCCGTTGAACACCTCTAGTCACAATCTAACAGCTTGTCTAGCCAGTAAGTTTAAATGATCTCATTTAGAAGTAAAAGAAAAGGCATTGCAACTTCTGCAGGGTTGATAATAAGGAAACTAAACTCCAAAATTAACCCTCTACCAAAGGTGAGATCAATGCACCCTTTATGAAAGGAACACAATTTGCTTCATGATTCTGAATACTGGAAGTGTTGGAGTCTTAGTTTTAAAATTTTATTTGCCCCCTAAAAAGGTTTCTATTTAATTATTCGACTTGGTATTAATTTCGTCAAACGCATCACAAATTGCCCATGATCTATTAATCTGTCACTATAAAGAGTTAGGAGAAAGTGAAAACTAATCTCAAAAATAGAGAGTGGGGGATATTGAATCATGAAACCAGATTGTAAGGCAGCAATTAATATATTCAAGACAAAATTGAAGTTCACACTATCCACCAAACAAACAGAAAATCACATAATTTGATTAGCTTGTTTATGTGATACTCCAAACAATGTTTGTAATTAAGGGTTAATTGGACACAACCTCTTTGTTACTACAAGGATAAGATTGCATACACCTGACCCTCATAAACCCCACCAAGCCACTTGAGATTGCAGTAACCAACATGTTGACATAACTGAATAGCTTAATTAAGAATTTGATCCTGTTGAGCCTATTCATTCAACAGTATTCACTTGTATACTTGACTCAAGAATGACACTCACATGACAGAAACCTTATCCCCAAAGATAACATTAGCATATGCTTTGCTTTACCAGCACATACATACTACCTTTCTCATGAGTATGTATCCTCTCCAACCTAAATCAAAGATGTGTTTGCTCATTAATTCACAACAATTTGTCTCAAGCCAAGGGGTGATGATAAACATTGAAGTTTTTAGCTGCCAGTGGTGTTTTTAAAAATTTAAGCATATCGATGCCAAGGTTTGCTTTATATTGCTTTTAGAGTTTAATTAATATACTACTAATTGAATTCGCTTTCGATTATTTGAGACATATTTGCTTTTTCATGATTAGCTTTCTATTCAATGTACAACTTAATGAAATTCTAGAATAAATATTTTTTAAAACAAAAGAACAACTAAGAGATAAAGCCTTAGCTTCTCAAACTTCAAACTTTTTCTTAATAAGTTGTGTTGAGCTATAATAGATGTTTTACATTTTTCAGATTAGCTCTTAGTTTCGATGACCAAGATAGTACTAGAACTATGAATCTCACGGCCTTTAATGATACCATTGCTCACATATTTGGAAGAACAATCAATGAGTTATATGCTCCTGATTCCTATGTAAGTGATGTTCTCTGGGCGTTGGTCGTTGCTGTTGTTTGTTATTGTTTTCATTGTTGTCTTTTCAATGTTGCTACTGTCCGTTGTTGTCTGTGAGGATATGTGCTTTTGTCTATTGGTGTTAATAGAACACCTGTCAAACTACTGCGTCTTTTTGAATTGTTTTTTAGAAAGAATTTAGGGGTTTAGTTTGTGTTGAATTGATTGAAATAGGTGATAAGAAATATGTTTGGTTTTTACTTCATATGTTCTGCATCTCTTCTCCATATTTGTTCAATTTATTTTTTCTGATGTTTGTGAAGAAATGAGTAAAGCTAGGGTTTTGGGTATTGAATACTGATTTTGTATTAACTTTCAAATGGATACATGGGTGCATATATACAAAAACATATATCCTAAATTAGTAATTAAGACTAGTCTAAGCTAAAAGAAACAAGTCAACATTCTAAATATAATATTCTAAATTTCTATTTTCCTACACTCCCCCTCAAGTTAGGTCTTCGGGTCACCAATACCTAACTTGCATAAAGTTTGCTCGAATGCTTCTGAAGTAACGGCCTTTGTAAGGATGTCTGCTAACTGATCTTTCGATCTCACAAAGGGAAGACTTATAATCTGCTTCTCAAGTTTCTCCTTTATGAAATGCCTATCGATCTCTACATGCTTCGTTCGGTCATGTTGAACCAGGTTCTCTGAGATGCTGATGGCGGCCTTGTTATCACAATACAACTTGCATATCTTCTTCTGTGGGAAATGTAAATCGCTCAGAAGCTTTCTCAACCACATAATCTCTATGATTCCCTTGGCAATACCTCTGAATTCAGCCTCTGCACTTGATAGGGCTACCACCTTTTGCTTCTTACTTTTCCATGTAACCAAGTTTCCTCCAACCAGTGTAAAATACCCCGAAGTTGATCTCCTGTCATCTCTATCTCCTGCCCAATCCGTATCTGTGTAGGCAAGGAGATCTAGGTGATCATTCTTCCTGAATAGAATCCCCTTGTTGCTTGTACCTTTCAGGTACCTTAGGATCCTCATGACAGCTGTCATATGATGAATTTGTGGCCGATGCATAAATCTACTCACCACTCCAACAACATATGTAATGTCTGGGCGTGTGTGAGAAAGGTAAATGAGTTTGCCCACCATTCTCTGATACTGTCCTCTATCAGCTAGTTTTTCACCTTCGATCATTTGGAGACCATGGTTCGCAACAATAGGTGTTTCTGCAGGTTTACAATCAACCATGCTTGTCTCTGCTAACAAATCAAGAATGTATTTCTTTGATTAATTAAAATACCTCCTTTCGACCTCAATACCTCAATTCCAAGAAAATACTTGAGTCGTCCCAAGTCCTTCATTTCGAATTCGCGAGATAGTTGTTCCCTTAGAGTACAGATCTCTTCCTTGTCATCCCCCGTAATGATCATATCATCCACATAGATTATCAAACAAGTAACACGATCATTTCGTCTCTTAAGGAATAAAGTATGATCAGAGTTGCTTTGTTTGTAGCCAAATTTTGTCATTGCTGAGGTCAATCTCCCAAACCAGGCTCTTGGAGATTGCTTTAGACCATAGAGAGCTTTGTTCAACTTGCAGCCTTCCCCAAACTTATAGCCATCAGAGAAACCCGGTGGAGCCTTCATGTACACTTCCTCTTCAATTTTCCTGTGTAAGAAGGCATTCTTCACATCAAACTGGTGTAGCGGCCAATCTTTGTTTGCCGCAACAGAGAACAGGACTCAGATTGTGTCAATTTTTGCCACTGGAGAGAAAGTTTCAGAGTAATCTACCCCATAAGTCTGAGTGTACCCTTGTGCTACCAATCTAGCTTTGTACCGCTCAATAGTACCATTTGCCAAATATTTGATGGTATATACCCATTTGCACCCAACCATCTTCTTTCCCTTTGGTATATCACATTTCTCCCATGTTTCATTTTTGTCAAGAGCTGAGATTTCTTCCTCCATTGCCTTCTTCCAATTTGGATCCCTAAGAGCTTCTTCAACCGTACGAGGCACATTATTGGAATAAAGAGAGGTATTGAAGGTAACAGCTGTTTGTGAGAGATTTTCATTACCCTCTCTATTCACTGGGTATCTCGATCTTTGTGCTTCATATTCTGGATCATATCTCCTCGGAGGAATACCCCTCGTACTCCTTGGGGGTAACTCATATCTATGAGGTGACTCAATACTAGGAACTTCATTAGCAACATCAATCAAATTTTCAGTGGGATGGGGAACGGATGGGATAATTGGGTTTGGCCCTTTTTTGTGTTAGAGTTTGACTTGGGGTAACTTGGGATGGTAATTTGGTGATGGAATTGGGTTTGACCAAGTCAAAGGAGGTAATGGTGGGGTAATTTTGTGGGGTAGTCACGTGGGATGGGGAACGGATGGGATAATTGGGTTTGGCCAAAGTAGTTGAATGGGAAATGGGTTTTTGATCAGAAAAAATAACACAACCTTTTTGTTTGACTGGGTCAAAGGATGGGTTTTTAGAATTTTTAGTGGGTACAATGAAAAGGTTATTTAGGGAAAAAAGACTTATTTTTTCCTTCCCTTTCTTCCTCCACCATTGTTTCCCATAGATTTTTAATGGTGTGTTGAGCAGCAGTGGATGCCTGTCTACATTTCTTTCCTTCACCGTATAGAAGACCCACCAACCGGCTACCTACAATTCTCGGGGTTGCTGCATCGAGCCACCACCAACAATCGGTCAGGTATGTTTTTCTCCTCTTTCGGCGGTGTAACGGCTGACATAATCGGTTTTTTCTCCTCCATTTTAGTGATTCTCCTATATCTGGTTTGAGCACCATGAGTATGCAATTGGTATATAACCATTGAGGTTGTACCAATTTGATTTTTGCATAACATCATTGTTCATTCATCTTCTTCATTGTAGATTTGGGTAAAATTTTGTGCTTTTGTGTGTTGGTGGTAGATGATGATACCGAGATCTTTCCGGTCCCCGGAAAAACCATCGGCTCTGATACCATGAAGAAATGAGTAAAGCTAGGGTTTTGGGTTTTGAATACTGATTTTGTATTAACTTTCAAATGGATACATGGGTGCATATATACAAAAACGTATATGTTAAATTACTAATTAAGACTAGTCTTAGCTAAAAGAAACAAGTCAACATTCTAAATATAATATTCTAAATTTCTATTTTCCTACAGTTTGGTTTGGGAATACATTGCGTCAATAACAAATTTGACATTCTATTGGCTTTTGGAGTTCTTTGAATGCAAGTGCTTGTTCTTAATGCTTCCTCTTGCTTGAAGAATTTCATTTGCTTTGTCTGTAACATTTACCCTATCCTCATTTCTTCCTGTTCTCATTTGCTTTGTATGTAACATCTTTTTCAATATAGTCAACTTTGAAGATAGTGGAATGAAAACATATACGCTATTTGTATTGATCTCTCCATTTCACTAACAAATTCTTATATGGTTTTTTTATCAATCAATTTTTATTTGTATTTTATTCCTAATTTAAACATAATTAATCATGTAAGATCTTATTTTATTATAAAAATACGATTTCAATCACGGTTATGCAACTGGTTTTGCAGTTAATGTCAATAGTTTTGCAGTTGTCACATTTTATATTTTGGTCTCGATCTTAAAAACCTTTACCAATATGGTGTTCGATACTGGTGTTATTTTGTGTATTGTTGACACTCAATAATCAATATGGAAAAATCTCAACATGTTGGGTGAAAAAAGTGCCCAAGTAGTAGTGGTTGGTAATTTTCTATGTTCTTAATTGTTTATCATGTTCTGGCTTTGATATTGTTATATTACTTTAACGTAGATTGGGTTGTTGAGTGCAGACATTAAAACACAAGAATATGGAGGTAAAACCAACAGTTGCTTTAAGTCCAATGCTTGTGGGAGAAATTGCTGCTTTTGCAAAAATAACCAGTGCAATGAAAGCTGCATGAGGTGTAAAGATAGAAGCAACAGTAGCTCTTATGTCGGCTCTGCAGCAACTATTCTTACGGGCTCAAGAAAACCTCTTGATTCATCTTTACCTTCATCAAAATGTCCTAAATTTTTTTCCCTTTCTTGAAATTGGAAATTTTGCGATTCTTAGTTGATTGAATCAAAATGAAACAAAATTTGAATTGGTTATACTCTGCATTATGCTTTATTCGTTCCGTTCAAGTTGGTTTTCATTGCGTACTTGGTTTGTTATCTTGATTTTGATCTTAGAGCTCGATGTTTGGCTTGATTTTGCTGCTTTCTTTAGCTTACTTTAACGCTTTTAATTTGTTTTTATGTAATTTACATGAATCTAGTTTTATTTCTTCTAACATTTGTCAAAGTTAATACTTTTATTCGTTGAAATTCTGAATTTTTTTTTGATTTGGTTTGACTCATTGGCTTTCAACTATTAAATTTACTCATCTGAAATCCCAAAAAAGGGTTTTTTATCATTGTTTTTTGTAGTTAGGGTTTGACCAACAAATCACAAGATTGGTGGAATCCTTCATTACGAGTAGGATGTGCGATTGTTCGATGACTACTCTGATGATGGTGAAGACTTTCAGGATTCAGATTAGCAATTCACCTTCATTCATCAAATACTGGTGTAGAAAAAGGGATGCAATGCAACCTTTGCACTGGTGAACAAGATGTTGGGGTTGTTATTTTGGTAGACATATCAAATTTTCTTTGTGAGGTTCTTATTCTGATTGTCCCTACAATTGGTATTAGAATTGCTCAAGATTTTCACCACTTATTGTCCTCACTCTTTACAAATTTATAACTATTTGTGCTGGAAGATATGCAAACTTATAACAGCTATAAATCATAGATTGCTTGTTGTTGAAAACAATATTGCAAAACTTATTTGTCAATATTTGATTGATTTTTCATTGAATTTTTGTAGTGTGCTGCTTCTATGTATGTCAAGTTTGCTCTTTCTCATAAATATATGCGCTACTTTATGCGTTGGTTTTAACTTGAATGAAATTGTTACTTTAAAAACTCGGTATATGACAACAAATATGCAGAGAAAAGGATTACATTTAGGCCATAAATTATCAACTCAGTCCTAAGATATGTCTACCAAATGAAGCTTGTGATCAAGAACCTGAGCACAAAGTGTTGCATTTGGGAAGGAAATATTTTCCACTCATTGCATTTGTTGAAACTAATAATTGCTTACCCCATGTATAACATGCTTTTTTTTTTAAGAATTTATAAGTCTTATCAAGATGTTCTTGGGGTTCAGAATCAATTGAGTTTTTATCAAGAGCTTCTTTATCGGTCAATCGAACTTGAATATACACTGTCTCAACCATATTCTCAACCATTGCAGTTGTTCATTCGCATTATTTTAAATATATGTGTATTAAATAACATTTTTGAAATTCGATAGTATAACTTGGGGGACCGCGTGCATAGCACGCGGCCCCACAACTAGTTACCATAATCCATTATCATGGGAATAACATAATACATTTCTTCCAAATTATATCAACTACTAAACAAGTTTTTAAAATATTTAATTTGATGTGAAAAATTAATAAATTTGTGAACATTCATAATATACAATTGATAAAAGCATAACAATTTTAACATGAATAGAATTTAATATATATTATCGAATTAATATTATCGAATTAAGATCGAATAATCTTCTAAGTATAATATATTAATCCATTTAATTTAGATCATTTTATTGAACTTTTTTAAGCTTAATTTTAAAACTATTTAAAGGTGGGTGTCACGCTAAAATATTTGAAAAAATAAGCATCTAGACCAAACGATGATCTAGCTTAACCTTCTAAATTAATTGGATTCATCATCTATAATGCAAATATAATGCAAATATTTTAAAACTATTTAAAGGTACTCATAACTCAAAAGTGTTACGAATGCATCACAGTACAATAATAATTTTGGGTAGATACCAGACGCATATAACCGTTTTGGCCTTTTCAATATCACATGGCATATTACTATCTATCAATTAAATGCATGCTCTGATCCATTCTGCAACTAGTACAAACCAAGGATCATAAAAGGTTCCAATGACAGCTTTTATGTTTAAACGTGATAACTACCTACGGCCTACAGGGAAGCAAAGCAGTGGACGGGAATTAGGTTTTGTCTTTTCTATTTGTTTTTTATGTTCTAAAGAACATCTCCTATGACTAACTGAATGAATGATGCTTTGTATATTGTCACGGTAATAATAATGCATGCATGTTTTGTCTCCATTTCTATTAAAATATAAAGAACTTGCAATTTCTATTAAAATAAACACGAACTTTTTGACTTCATGCAAACATCTAATCACGTCATTACATAAGTTTTCTTTTAAAGAGCACTTAGTCAATGTTTTAGTTTAATTTGGAGTAGTACTATTCGGTCCTAACTCTTAATCAAGATCTAGCTAATATCTGCAAACGAGTACTCACACTATTATTGTAGGTTTTGAAGTGAGCTTTAAGTTGCAATAATCGATAAAAGATTTCCTACATTCTTATACGTGCTCTGTTTGTGCCATTTGATCTCATTGATTTTCGACACAAAACTATAAAATTAAGTATAATGACTTAAAATAATAAATATATATTCTCTATAATTCATTTCAGTTGTTCCATTTGCTTTTTCACACTTGTCAAAGTAATATTTTGACTCTTAATATCTCTAATTATGCTTAAATAAAAATTATGAAAAATTGATATGAATAATTTTTGCATTGAGACGAATCAAACAAGATCTTACATGACTATGTTTTAACTTATAAATTAAGAATAAAATACAAATTAAAAGAATTGATGAATGGTTTGAAAAAGCAAATGGAACCACTGAAATGAATTGGAGGGAGTATTTAAAAATAAGATGAAGATTTTTTGAATATTTAGAGCATGTAGGACAATATTTAAAGTCTTTAAGTATAGACTAAATAAGAACGTAACAATGAAACCAAAACATACGTACTCGACCGAGATGCTCGTTCGAGAAAGGGAGTGCTTGTTCGAGCACTATGTTGCTCGTTCGAACATCTATAGTGCTCATTCGAGCACATTGGAACAGAACATTTGTTCGTGAATCAAAACTTCATGTCATGAAGTGTTGGGTTGTTACGAGGAACTAATGTTTTACTTATAATTAGTAAATGGACTTGGATGAATCATTGCTACTCTACTCTATAAATAAGAGTTGGTGCATAAAATCATTTACACTTTTGACGATATCTTGAACATCAAATTCTGAGTTGAAAAATATTGACTTTTAAAATATTGACTTTTTCAAAGAAAAAGTTAATTTTGATAACTTTGACTTTTGTTGATTTAAATGACTAATACTATTGATTATACCATATTTACGATTTCAGAAGAGCCAAAGTTGAAAAATAAGTGTCACTAAAAATAAGTGTCTCAATTCATTTATAGTTTACGTATTTCTTCTCTGAAATGGTTCGGGTCGGATTAGACTGGGTTTAAAGACAAGTATATTTTCAATCTATTTTTTATTTTATATTATTTAGCCTACAACATTAATTCTTTGTCCAAATCATGTGTCCTATTTCTTTGAAAATAACATATTTAAAAAATGTAAATTCCTAAATAATTTAGTATTACATTTTAGTCACATTATGATTGTAAAAATAATACAAATTAATTAAGAAAAAATAACTACAATGTATTTTAAAAGTATTTTTAATATATTTTAAATTATTTTAGAATACCTCTTGTGCAATTGTGCTAATATCTAGAAGTAGAATGATCATTGCTACCTTAATAAAAACAACCTAATAAACAAATTTTATAAGAAGAAAGCCACATATTTTAGCGAATAATGTAAAATATATAGTCACAATTATTTTATTAGTACTCAATTATATACCTAATTCGACAATAACTTAATTTTATTTTGTAAATAAAACAACTTAAACTTTAGTACTTCATATATGATGAACATTTCAAGCAAATAAACATACGGGTTATTACTCTTAGTTTTTTTCAACGTTTTTAGAACCCTATTAATAGTTTAAAATTCTTACTCTAATTTTAGCTGTAATAATGAAAACTTTTCAATTTTAGCTGGCATATATGTTCAACGATTTGAGCTAGAGATTTAAACGGTGTAAGTAATATTGCAGAAATTAGAGAATTTTCTTATTAGATTCTTACATTGACAATGGAATAGTTAGGGACCCTAATGATTGTGAAGTCGTGATCAACATTCTCATAAGGTGTATAAACAAGTTCATTTATCAAATACATTTTTTTAGCTTATTTTACCAATTAAATCAACTAATTCTCTCAACCAACTAATGCTCAATTCTCTCTTTTACCAAACAATCTCTTTGTTAGATTTAAAATCACATCATAATGCACATTTACTGTTTCAATAAGGGAATCAATACTATGAAAGTTTGAGTTATAACCAAGTGATGATATCAAGCAAATACTCTATCTTAGATGTTAAAAACCAAATTATTTATTACTTATATGATTTTCAGGTGATCTGTGCATCGCACGGGTAAATACCTAGTAGCCATGAAAAATATATTTATTGTTAAAAAAACAGAGGGGTTTTGGGTTGTTCAGTATATAAGGGTCTATTCCCACTAGGGCTTTGTCAAGTTTGATAGAATTAAAAAATGGCTCTACATGACCTAAATAAAAAATATGAAGAGATAACCCATTAATAAGCCTAAAGGTAGCCTACTTAAATAATTTTTTAATAGTTTTGAGTTAGTACTCCTCATGTTTATAGATTGGTATTGTTGGGATGGATAAATTATCAGACATCAATGAATTAAAGATGATGTTCATACTTTATAAGTCATTGAAGTCTTCTTTCCATTGCCACATGATTTTGGGATGATATTTTTTTGACTTAAAGAAAGTCTGCACCTTGTATTTTTTTCGATTATATGTTGGCATATACAATAAGTGTTAGAAAATGTACTTTAATTTATAAAAGAAAAATAAATTAAAGATACAAGTTTGTGATAGAAAAACCAAATTACATATGACGGTCAAGAACCTTGCTTATGTACACCACCGAGAATTCTAATATACCGATCTTCTACACGAACCAAATAACAAGAAGATTTTGATTAGAACTTGATATTCTAAGCGAGATGCTCTTTCCTAAAACGTTATTTCCCCCCTACCATGGTGCTTGGGAACAAACCGAAAATATATACTGAGATACAAAGAATCACACTAATCTCCTAGCACATGAAAATTAGAATGACATAAGAAAAACTGACATGGAAGGAAATATGGAAAATCACAATCAAGGATTGCAAGTTATCGATGAGAAGTGCTCGAGAAGAGAAGATAATCAGAAAATTCATGTGTCAAACAACACACAAGCATCCTATATTTATAGAATAGCTCACACTACTTCACAAAGCAAAGTGTCGCTTCATGAAACACGAGATTGATTAACGAACAAAAGTTACCTTTCATTCAACTCATTTATCCCAAAGAACATGGCAAAAAATAACCATAATAAATGTAGAAAGTTATTTTATAACCAACAAAATAAAATACAACGTCGCAACAAAAATCCCGCAAAAATCGGTCAAGTCGCGGGCCGCGTAAAAGGTCGCGGGCAGCGACCTATGCATTCCACAAAACATAAACTTTTTTGTTTATTCTCGCAAGCCGCGAGTATTTTTGCGATCCGCGACTTTTGTTTTTCCTTAAAAACATATATTTTACAATCTTGGGATATACTTAATTAATTTAATTAACTTTGATTATTTAATTTAATTAATTAAACCTTTCCGATTACCACTATATACTCTAATGTACAACAATCCTACCCCATTTAGAATGTATAATCCTTTTCTTCTTTCGCAATCCATAATCTCCAACCCATTTCATGCATCAATGCTAATGTTCTTACGAATTGAATTGACACCTAGTACCACACATCTTTACAATTGATCCTATCCCCTAATGCCCGTACGGATTGAATTAACCAGATATATCCAACCAATTGAAGGAGTAGTACACATGAAATAATTCATGAATCTTACGTCCTTGACACGTTAAAGGCCATGTGTCCATATCTATTCATAAGTTCATTGAAATCATAAGTATGCCCCTTGATTTCTTTGAGATGGCCAAATCCCGAACTTATATAGGTAGCTTCACCTAGTTTACCATGCTTTCATGAATAAAGCACTCAATCTAGAGATCGTCATAACTCTAGAAATGGAGATTTTGAGGAACTACTCTACTACCTCGTTATTCAACATAACGAATAAAGCAAATAAAGAGTCTCAAAATTGCTTCCCAACATCTGATGAGCGATCAATCCACATTGAATTCAAGAGTAGATGTTTCTTCTAGTGTTGAATTGGATTTCGCTCATGGTGTCGTAGATGGGCATAAACCAATTCCTTGAACCATAAGATCAAAGGAATTCCTACTCAATGGCTTAGTAACTGATCCGCCATATTGAGTTTAGTTTTAACATAGTCAACATAAATGACCCTTCCCTTGATAAGATCATGCACAAGACTATGTCTTAGTGCAATATGTCTTGACTTACCATTGTATGTTTGACTATACGCTCTGTTCAAATCCGAATCACTATCACTATGGATAACTACCGATGAGATTGGCTTAACCAAAAGAGGAATCTCATACATGAGATCTCTTAACCATTATGCTTCCTAGCTAGCAGATGCTAAAGCAATAAACTAATAACACATCGTAGAATCTACAACACATGTTTGTTTCTTAGACGCCCATGAGATGGCACCTCCCCCAAACATGAATACCCATCCACTTGTAGCAGAATTATCTTCTTTATTGGATGCCCAAGTTCCATCAAAATATCCTTCCAAAACAGGAGAATCTCCACGATAATATAAACTATTATCCTTGGTTCTAATCAAGTATCTAAGTACTCTTCTAACAGGTCTCCAATGGGTAGGACCAGGTTTTTGAGTAAACCTACTTAATTGCCCGACTACAAAAGCTATATCTGGCCTTGTACAGGTCATTGCATACATCAAAGATCCAATGATCTTTGAATATTCCAATTGAGAAATTGCTTCACCTTTATAAGGTAATAACTTCTCACATGGATCCATGGGAGTGAAAATTGGAGCTTTCTCAACCTAATTAAACCGTTTGAGAACCTTCTCAATATAATGAGATTGGTTCAACATAAGACCTCATTTATGACGTAATATCTTAATACCTAAGGTAACATCAGCCTCCCCCAAATCATTCATAGAGAAAGACGTTGACAAAACCACATTTCCTTTATTATCGAACTTTCTATAAACACACTTATTGGCCTCATTAACAACAAAACCAACAGACAACACCTTGTCATCAAACTTTTGATGCCGCTGCTTTGGTGCTTGTTTAAGTCCATAGAGAGACTTAACCAATTTACACACCTTCTTTTCTTTTCCTTTAACAACAAACCCTTTGGGTTGTTTAATGTACACTTCCTCCTCTAGATCACCATAAAGAAATGTCGATCGAAGCTAAGGCAATCAAGAGCCGAATAGTAGTAGTTCTAGCAACTGGTGCATAAGTATCGAAATAATCAATACCCTTCTTTTGTCTAAAGCCTTGCACCACTAATCTTGATTTAAACCGAATCACGGACCCATCGGGTCTATGTTTAACCGTAAAAATCCATTTACTTCCAAGCGGAGTACAACTTGGAGGTAGGTCGGTTAAGACCCAAGTGTTATTCCCTATGATGGAATCCATTTCATCATTAATGGCTTCTTCCCAAAAATCCTTATCATGAGAAGACATTGTTTCTTCATAAGTTGAGGGATTGTCCTCCACATTTAAACAATAAAGTGTGGATGTACAAAGAGAATCTCATGTACCCTCTACTAAGTAGACTTCAAAATCTGGACCAAAAGATTTGGCAATCCTTCCTCTTTTACTTTTCCTAAGAGAAATCTGTACATGTTCATCATTTGATGAAATATTTTGAGTATTAAGTTGATCTTCATCAACTTCTTGAACATTGGTACTAACTTGTAGGTCTTTAGGCCTACTAGTTGATGAAAATCGAGTTTCATCAAAAATAGCATCTTTAGACTTAATTATCGAATTAATCATATGTAGTCATTAGGTTCTATTACATAAAACCTATAAGCAAGACTATGATGTGCATAGCCAAAAAAGATGCAATCAAAACCTCTTTCACCAAGTTTCTTTCTTTTATTACCGGGCACTCTTACAATTGCCCTACATCCCCAAACTCAAAGATAACTCCAGTTTGGTTTCCTCTTGTACCATAGTTCATAAGGAATAGCCTTTTTCCCACTAATGGGAACCCGGTTTAGGATGTGACATGCGGTCAATGTAACACCCCGAAATTTTTCTGACGTCATTAATTAATATTTTAATAACTTTTGGGGATTTTATAAATATATTAATTTAATTTTTTTATAAAAAAAATTATATATAATTATTTAAAAATTTTTTTCAGAATTATTATTTTATTAAAATGTGAGAGCACATGAAAGTGAGTTTCTTTTGGGCATTTCAAGAAGGTGAATCTAGATAATAATAATAATAATAATAATAATAATAATAATAATAATAATAATAATAATAATAATAATAATAATAATAATAATAATAGTAAAAATAATAATAATAATAATAATAATAATAAAGAAGATAAAAGGGCCATGAAACCCTAAGTGCTTGCTCCCAGTCCTCACCCTCCTTCCTTCTCTAATTTTCTCCCTCTTCCTCTCACTCTCACTCATGGCTCACACAACAACCGGCAACCACGTTCCACCACATGACAAGCAGGCGGCAACACTAGTAGCACGCGATCCCGCCACGCAACTAGACGCCACACGAAGCACCAGCCACGACCATCGGTTACCCTGCGCCAGAATGCGACCGCTTGTCTTTCCCCACTAGCAGCCGGGCTGCCTTGTGCCGCCAGCAGGAGCAGCCGAACTCGGTGCCTCCTCCACCACTCCTCTTAGTTCGTGGGTCACCACCACCACTTGTTTAAACCCCCTTTAGTAATTTCACCTTGTAAGCTATTTTTTTTTCTTCCTCTCTAATTAAGTTTTCTAGTTGTAATTGAAATTATATAAATTTTATGAGTTTTATGTTGCTTGTGTATAATTTTCTATCGAATCTTATTATGGATGTAGTTAAAGGTGTTGTCTTTGAACATGAATGGATTAAGATTTGATTTAGAGTTGAAATTAGTAATGGTGTGTGTTCTTATACTAGAATTGGGTGGTGTGATGATTGATTGGATAATCTTACAAGTTGTTTTAAGACTTAGTATGGTTAATTATTGTTATGATAGTGATAGTTGGTAATGGTTAGGATTGTAGTTGACTATAAGAGTATTTTGGTTGTTAATTAAGAGTAATAGTTGTTAATGGTTGTAGTTTGATTGTTTAAAATTACAACTACTCTTGTTCTTAAAGTTATAAATAAGGTCATGAGTATTGTGTCCACCTACCATTAATGTTGTTAAAATTACTTGTGATGTTTTGATTGTAGTTTTCCTAGCCTTTGGGAATGTAGCGAATGATAGCGCGATTCGATAACTTTAAGATTTGTCATTATCATCATATTAGTGTTATTTTATCATTGAAAGATTTAAGAGTGATTTGTTATTTTATTTTAAGGTAAAGTGAATCGTTTTAACTCAAATTTAGTTAGTGTAAAGGAACGATTCACATAATCCTTTTATTTATTTTAGGCATCCGATTCTATAGAGATAGATCAAAACGAATGATTGGGCTTAGTCAAAGGACTTATATTGATAAGGTCCTTGATAGGTTCAATATGACAAACTCTAAGCAGGATTTTCTCCCCATGTCTCATGGCATATCTCTTAGCAAGAAGCAGTGTCCAATGACACCTGATGAGCTGGAGAAGATGAGTAAGATTCCATACGCTTCAGCTATTAGATCTATCATGTATGCTATGATATGTACCCGACCAGATGTTTCGTGTGCTTTGAGCATGACGAGCAGATACCAATCGTGTGCTGGTAATGACAATTGGATAGCGGTCAAGAATATCTTAAAGTACCTTAACAGGACTAAGGATAAGTTCTTGGTCTTTGGAGGTGCATCTGAATTATGTGTAAAGGGTTACACGGATGCTAGTTTTCAAACAGACAAGGATGATTTTCGATCTGAATCTGGTTACATCTTTATTCTGAATGGAGGTGCAGATAGTTAGAAAAGTTCCAAACAGAGCACTGTAGCTGATTCTACAACTGAAGCTGAGTATATTGCTGCAGCTGAAGCAGCAAAAGAAGCTGTCTGGATTAGAAATTTTATTTTCGAGCTTGGTGTGGTTTCTAGCGTTGCTGGTCTAATTAAATTATATTGTGATAATGATGGGGCTATTTCACAAGCAAAAGAACCTAGATCACACCAAAAGTCCAAACATATGCTCAGAAAGTATCATCTGATGCGAGAAATCGTAGGCAGAAATGATGTTGAAGTGTGCGAAATATCTACGGATGAAAACATTGCAGATCCGTTGAATAAACCATTTTCTTAGACTAAGCATGAGAAACATTTGTCTGAGATGGGCATCAAACTCATTATAGAATAAGTTTAGATGTCGAATATATATTTATGAGATATATTTGAGATATTACATTTATAATATTTTAATGTGATACAATGTAAGTTTTATGATTATCTAATAAAGTTTCGAACTTATTTACTTAGTTTTGGTTTAGAATTAAGTAAAGTCCAATTATAATCTATATAGTCTATATGGGTTGTTGGATGTGATCTGACAAATGAACCCTATGATGTGAACTAGAGAACTTAGATTATTTTAGGTCCCTGGCCAGGTAGTTGAGTTGGACACTAATTACCTATAATGGTCAGAATGTTGTTGATTGATGATCGCGTTCATAAATCATAGAGACATTGGATGTCTAATCAATTACATTGATAGAGGTTGAGTATTTCTATTTGGACATGACCCGCTTTTGAGTATTCTTTAAGAATACCGGTGTCATAAGAATATCTCAAATTAACTTATAAATAGAATCCTTAGACCTGAGTTTCTCACTGACTTTGTATGTGAGAATTATTGTTCTTTGATGCACTCTAACGCCTTGCCGTAAAAGGGGGCTATAAGGGTTGTGCTCGGGAATTTTATGAATCACATAGCGAATAGAGGAGGGACAAGATGGAATTGTCATACCCTTTTAGGGTTATTAGTCTCAGGCCACTCGGAGAATTGAAACTGTAAAATGCATGGCCATGCTCAAATAGATTATGGAGATAATTATTTGTTTTTTAGTTCATCTCATGAGTCCGAGGAACATGATCAGACCAAATAAGGATGACAGTTGTTCTTACCTTATGTTTGATTAAGACTTCAGTTGACAAAGGATTTGAGATTCACAACTTGTTAGAGCAAGTGGGAGTTAGTGGGAGGAGTCCTACAACTCTAGTAAACTTGTTTTTTGAACAACTGGGAGATTGTTAGAAATGTTCAATAATCAAGTGAATATTTTATAAGTTGTTTAACGTGATTATGTCAGTATAAACGAGATGTTAATTTAGTCTACATTAAGTAACATTTATGTTTTACTAGAGACCAATAAACGTCACTGAATCGTTATTTGATAATGGAACGAGCTTAATGTCGCTAATCCTATTGGGTCATACTATATCAATTTGTGAGACCATTTTGTGTGTTTGAACCTATATTAGTCTAGGTTCATGTGACTAATCTAGTTGGACTAAATATTAATCATAATCCTCCACTTAATAAAATAATTAAATTAAGTGGTAATTAAATTATGTAACCTCTATCTTTTATTATGGAGTTTCAAAAGGTTTTTATAATCTCTAACCGTTAAAATATATCAGAGAAAGAATTGATGGGTTTTCCATCAAAATCAATATTAATGTTTTTAATGAGTTTTCTTCAATGACACATTAAGGTAAATTATGAATTGGAATTCTATGAGTAACTGTCCATTTTGTACATCCTTTATTAGTGGGATGCCATAGGACTTCTCGAGTTTTATAGGTAATATAATTCTTTTCATATGTATTGATATATGAGGTTTTGATTATATGCAAGACATGCTAATTTTGATTAGCTAATTAGAGAAAAGAGAGAGGGGTTAAATACAAGAGTTGTATACACACAAAATTAGTTTAAGAATTGTTCTTAAACATCGTACTAGTATACGAAGTCTCACAAGACATTGTTGGTGGACTACACTAGAGGAACTTCATTTGCGGTTCTTGTCTTGTGGTTATTTTTGCTAGTGGATTCACGCTACAAAGGTATATTTTTCCCTCACGATATTTATTTGTTTCATCTCATATTAATAATTGGGTCTTGGGAAGGTTTTAGTTTTCCGCATGTTAAAAGTTAACATTACTAGAACCCTACAGTTTTATGGACAATTCTCATTTCTTGGAAATAACAAGGGTTATAATATTCCCCTCATTTATCCGTTCTATGTCTTTTGATCTTAGAATCCAATTGTACTTCAACTTCATTCTTACATATTTTAAACATGCTTAAAGCCTCATCTTTAGAATGCAATAAATACAGATAACAAAATCTAGAATAATCATACAAAAATGTGATCATATACCTTTTGTTACCTAAAGATGGAGTACTATGAAAATCACACAAATCACTATGAATCAAATCAAGAATGTTAGAAGATCTTTCTACTTTCCTAAAAGGATTTCTTGTGATTTTATTCAACATTCAAGTAGTACACTTTTGTTTATCAACCACAAACATAGGAATAATATCTAATTTACTCATATATTATATTATATATCATATTATCATAATTTACATGACATAATCTATTGTGCCATAATTCATACATATGTATATCCTTGTCATAAACATGAAATATACTACTATCTATGCATGTCTTAATAGAAAGTTTAAAAAGATTACAATTCAAATAACATCTTCCAATAAATACACAACTTCTACTAATTCGGATTCAAATACTAGTTTATATCCCATGCGATTCAAGGTTGGCCCCGACACTAGGTTCCTTGCACTCTTAGGAGCAAACATCACTTCCTTCAAAGTTAGAAGATTTCCCAAAGTGAAATGTAAATCAACCGATCCTTTCCCAAGAATTTGAATAGTAGAATTATTTCCCATATAGAGCAACTCATCACCATCGCACTTGTTAAAGGTATTAAACCATCTCCTATCCATGCAAACGTGCCTTGAGGCACCCGAACTCATGTACCTTGAATCATCCTGCACAACAAATATTATTATTCGTTCCATTTAAATCTAAATTGGAATTAAAATTAATTAATTGTGAGGAAGTACCTTCATTCATGGGATCTTAGCTTGTAGAAGCCTCACCCTTGTTAGCATTCTTTTTCTTGAAAAGAAACAAGCCTTCTTTCGATGACCCAGTTTTCCACAAAACCAACACCCATCAACCATAGGCTTCTTAGATAGAAAGCATTCTAAAGTGGAAGAACTTTTGAAACTATCCGTTATAATAAGGTGAAAGAACTTAAAAGAACGGAAGGAGTATGTAGTACCTTTTCTTTAGAACGGATGATTATAAAATAAGATATTAATAATTTATGTAAAAAATTCACTTTCATTAAAATAACTTAGTAATTAATTAAGAAAAGAAAATAATTTTGAAATAGATTTTCATAGATACTCCTATATATTACATACATGGCTATAATAAAAAATGTACAAATCAAATCAAATAGATTGCACATTAATTATTTAAGTAAATAATAGAATAACACATCGGTGAAATAAATTTCAAATACTGATTTTATCACCTATATATGTTCGACAAGTTTATAATACACAAATAAATTAATTAATTTATACATTAATTATTATAAAAAAACAATGTGTTCTTCAAGCTAAAACTTATTTTAAGGTTTTATGATGACATTGAACATAAATTCTTTTTTATATTATTTTTATGTGTTGAAATTTTCTATTATTTTTTATTTAATTACTTACAATCTATATTGTTAAATGCAAAATATTACTTACAATCTTTTTGCACAGTTTTCAAAACAAATTTTAAATCTCAATATCTCTAAATGCACCTGATAAAAATTATAAAAAATACATAATAAAAAGTATACATTAAGACGAATCTAACGAGATCTATCATTTATATATTTTATCTTCTAAATATGTGTCGAAAACATTAATTAAATCTCTCTCCTTGAGTTGGAATATTCTAAATGGGAAAAACATTAGATAACGGAGAGAGTATATATTAGTAGTATGTATTTGAAATCCGATAGTATATTTTTATAGTTTTTTTAAAAAAATCATTTTATAATTTTAATATAATTAAGAGTCATAAATAACTTAGTTACACATATAAAATTAGTATTTTTTTAAAAAATAATTTATAATCGTGCTTGGCACGGAAATCGATATAGTATATGATAAGTTTTTACTCAACTAAGTTCTAGTGCTACTAGCATTACAATATAGTCCACAACATGAGTCTTAATGAAACTTGAGTTCGAGTAGAAATGGTCTTAAGGTTAGAACTCAATTGAAAACACTTCACAGCTAACACCATCTTTTAGAATTGGGGTTCAATTTTAAAAACTTGAAAGGTATAGGTTTGGGTTTGAATTCAAAAAATAAAGGAGTCTTGGTCTAGTTTTAGTATCTTCAAACCTAGATCCATTCTAGACTTGCTTTTAGACTCAACCTATCATCATCATCATCATACCCAGTGTTTTCGCACATATATAAAGCTATGGTCAGGGTATGGGGAAGGAAGATCGACGGCATCTCATACCCATAAGGAGAGGTGGTCAAAAGAGTCCTTCGGCTCAAGAAGGGTCTTCAAAGATAAGAACCTGCAAATTTCCGAAAACTGCATCATGCACCCACGTTAGCCAAGCATAGGAATCAACTAACCATAAGCATAGTAAGTGACTTACACAACTAAAAGGATACATACAGATAACTAAGAAAACGATACAGGTAAGAGAGGCGGTAAAGAGTGATGACGACAGGCAAAGAACAAAAACAGACAAGTCTAGTAATCTAGGACGTGGATAAGGCGACGCCATTTGGCCCTATCCCTGGTCAAGTCCTCAGAGAGGTGAAATTCGTGTAGGTCGCTTTTAATCTGCTCCTCCCACGTCATCCTAGGTCTTCCTCGGCTTCTCTTGCCCTCCACTATGATGCGCTTTAATCCCCTATAAAGTTAGGTGATAGGGGCCATGATAGAAATAAAGTTAGGGACAAACCTCCTATAAAAAGAAGCTAAACCATGAAATGATCTAACTTGGTGAATGGTGGTAGGATTAGGCCAGTCTCTTATTGCCTCAACTTTCTTTTCATCCGCTTTAATCCCCTCAATTGACACAATAAACCCAAGAAACTTAACTGACTCCGAAAAGAAGTGACACTTTTCTAAGTTACCATACAACTTTTCCTTAGCTAACACACTAAAAACTTGACGCAAATGTTCAACATGCTCGTTTTCACTTTGACTATACACCAAGATATCATCAAAATAAACCACAACAAATTGACCCAAGAAAGGTTTTGCAAATTCATCAAGCAAAGGTACAAGCAAAGGGTGATCATGCAACACAGATTCGGTTTCTTCATTCAACAAAAACAATTCTTTTCGTTCCATAAATTCATGTTGTTCACTTTTAAGTATAGGAATCAAAGAATGAAAATTTGTTAAAGTTGCTTGCAATTTAGAATTATGGGCAGGTGCATATGGAGCTAACGTGACCTTCTTGTTATTTAAAACAAAAGTATGTGTATTTTTAAAGCCATCATGCAAAACTTTTCTATCATATTGCCAAGGTCTTCCTAATAAAACATGACATGCATCCATAGGTATAACATCACATAAAAGACTCTCCTTATAACTATTACCAATTGAAAATGAAAGCAAAACTTGAGAGTTTACAGGAATACCTTTGTTTTGATTCAACCATTGAATCATGTATGGCTCGGGGTGTGGAGTGGTGGTGAGATTAAGCTTGTCTACCATAGTCTTTGAAGCAACATTAGTGCAACTTCCTCCATCAATGATAAGTGAACAGATCTTGCCTTTAACCGTGCATTTTGTGTGGAATATTGCTTCCCTTTGTTGGTTGGGATCTTTGGCTTTGACCCCACTAAGAGCTCTCCGCATGACAAGAAGTTCTCCTTCATCCGGATATATCATTTCCTCATCAAGTTCCTCATTATCAACGAAATCCTCCTCGTTTTCTTCTCGATAGTCTTCAAACTCAACCAAGTTCACCATTTTTCGGTTTGGGCATTCAGAAGAAATATGTCCTAGGCCTTGACACTTAAAACATCTTCTAGGTGTGAATGAATTGGTATTCGGTTTGTGTGCATTGGGCACGTTTAGGGGCTGTTTTGAAGGATTGTTTCGCAAAGCTTTTGAATCTTGCGAATGGGCTTTAGAATAGGAATGGGGAGTGTTCTTTTGGTAGGAATTGATGTTGTTTGTTCTTGATGAAGTGAAACGTGATGTTTCCTTCATTTTAGCTCTTTTTTGTTTATCCACTTTATGTGCAAGGTTAATTAAATCATCAAGGCAAGAATAAGGTTGTAATTCAACAATGTTTCTGATTTTTGAATCTAAACCATTTAAAAATCTTACCAAGGTTTGATGATCATCCTCCTTAAGATCGCATCTCATGATCATGGTTTCAAATTTTCAACCATATTCTTCTACACTCCTGCCATCTTGTTGTAGATGTTGAAGTTTGGTGAAATTCTATTGCATATAATATGAAGGAAGAAACTTTTCCTTCATTTGCTTCTTCATCTTTTCCCATGATCTAATCTTGTCTTTCCCTTCTCTTTCTCGTTTTGCACATTTGCTAGCCCACCAAGTAGAAGCATATTTGCGCAATTTCAATGCTAATATCTTTACCTTCTTTTCTTCATCTGTATTCTTATAATCAAACACTCTTTCAACGGTTCTTACCCATTCAAGGAACTCAACTCCATCTAATCTTCCTTCAAATTCTGGAATGTCGACTCTAAGATTATCTCCACGGCTTGTTTGCTTATTAACTTTGGGACTTTCGCACTCATCATCCCCACCATCCCTTAGGGTGCGTTTTAAGTGCAGAAACTCTTTAAGTTGGGCTTGAAGATATTTAATGGTGGCGTTTTGCTATTCAATAATTCGTCTCATATCACTTGTTTCTCCTTCACCACTTTGAGACATGGTGTTTTGCTTTGTGAATGAACGAAATTAAGACAAAGAGCGTAGCCTTCGCTCTGATACCAAGATGATATAGGTTGGCTATGTTTGAACAAGGACCAATCTATATGCACACATAACTTTGAGGTTTCGAAATTCAACAATTAAGGCTGAAAGTTTAGGTTGTAATGTAAAAGGTTTTTTATTTTGTGATTTTGTGGGTTTTGTAACAAAAAAAATTAAGAAACGATATGTTGAATGAACAACTTTGAAATGGCTGTTCCAAGGCTTAATTTGATACAGTTTCACCACAAATTAAAACCAAGGGCTCCTAAGAACACATTCAATCTTTAGCCAAAAGAATGAAAAGCAAAGAAACTTCAACTTACTTTCAACTTATCCAAGTTAAAATCAAATTGCAATGAAAGAACAAGAAATGCTCAAAGGTTGTTTGTATTAAAATGAAATGGAAGTGAGTGAATTACAAGAGAACAAGTAGCCTATTTATACTAAGGAATTCATCTACCAAGGATTACAACTTGCAAGACAAAAATCTGAATATTACACAAAAGTAAGCTCCCAACAGCTATATTTTTTTATCTAGAGGATAATATCAAGTTTCCAACAGCTATATTTTGAAATCTAGAGGATATTAGAAATAGAGTGGTTGGCTTGATTTGACTTGATTTGCACATTATGTCTTCTATCTTCTTGGGATTATGTATGGCTGATTTGTAGAAGATATTATCACAAAAAAAATCCCACTCAATCTTCAAAACATATTGCCTATTCTAAATCAGCTTGTTTTGAAGAATGCAACAACTTAATTTGTCGAATCTGGTTGCTTGCCTTGATTCATGTAATGGATATCCCATGAGCAAAAATAAATACTAGACTCAATAAAAATAAAAATTACAACTCGACTAACTAAACATTAGACATGATTAAGCTTGATCCTAAACCTGGCTTAATCATCTCTAAGACTGTTTCAAAATGAAAATACAAAATAAAGACTCAAATTAAAGAAGACTTAGTTCATGACTACAAAATTAAAAGACTTGACATTTGGACCTTGAATTCTAGCGTCTTCCCTATGATGAATCATGGTATTGATCTTGGTTAGTTCATGAGAATTCGATGTAGTTAATCCTACATCAATTAAGGACGCATATAAGACACTAAAGTCTAAACTAAGCCATAAGTTTGGATTGGAGTTTAAATTTTCAAATTCTTGTTAGCCTATCATTTATGATATTTCATTAGAACAAAAGCTTAATTTTGTTTTATATATATTGCAAGAAATATAATTATTAAATGAAAGGCCAGGGTAAATTGATGCATTAGTTGGAAAGTGATAATAATTAGTGGATACAGTGGGTTGTTGGTATGAAGCTACTAGAGTGAACAACCAAGGAAGGTTTTATTTGATAGTAATCGTCACACTTCACAAACTTAATTAATTTTGGTGCTTTTACTCCATTTTCTTCATCTTCGACCCACTAGCGGCTGGGCTTTCAAAAATTTCATGTACTCATTAGAGCAAATCACTGTTTTTTTTTTATCAATTTCATGTTGGTAGATATCTTTGAGTGCACCAGTAACTCGTTTTAATTAAAGAAAAATTATTTGTACACTCAAATTACCTGCAGCTACCTATTCATATTGATAAAAAAATAAATTATAATGTTTTAAGAAAAAAGTAAACGAAAGACAGAGGTTGGCTTCTTGCTAATTGCAAAGCAAAAGGAACAAGTAGAGACATAAGTAATGAAAATCAGTTTCTTGCTAACGCCAGAAATCAGCAACTGGCTTCTGAACAGGATGATGAGGAGGAGGATTGGGATGCCAAAAGTGAGGAGCGGCGGACAGTGGTTATGGAGAGGTGATAGTTGGCATTCATCATACCATACACTACAAAAACATCTTCATTTAAAGACAAAACGAAAATCAGAGAAAAGATTAGGCGACAAAACTGGCGACTAAAATGCTTTTTCACCATCATGCGACAAACATGTCACGTTGCATGTTTTGTCGCCTACAAACATTTTGTCGCCTAACATGTCGCATAACACTACAACAAATTTAGCTTTTTGCGACATTGGATTTAGTGGCATTAAAAAATGTCACTAATTTATATTTTTAATTAGTGTAAGAATTATAGGTTTTTATTTTAAGTTCTACCATAAAGTGATTTAGCAACACTTAATTGGGTCGATAGTGGCATATGTAATTGTCACTATAGTCTATAGTGACATGTGTGAGAAATGTCACTAAATCCTATGTCGCTAAAAGCTTTCGTGTGACTTTTCAATATGCTGGTAAAGGGTCCAATAAATGTCACTAAATCATCTACATACACTATAAGAAATTTGAAATAGTGACATTTAAATTAAATGTCGCTAAATATATTTCACTAAAAGCAAATTATGTTGTAGTATAAGAATGTTAGCGGGAAAAAAAATTGTTATGTTTTTAAAAAATGGATTTCAATCGCCTATTTGGTCGCACACCAGTTGGTTTTGCTTATATAATCAGGTAAATGTTATTCATTGTGTATACGCCAAATTCTAAAAGTTTCATATACATTATATATTATTTGCTTGTCAAGGAACGCAAAAAAGCTCGGTACGTGGAAAGCTATATTTCTAATTTTTTTAGAATTGTATTTATTTAATTTGTACATGTACGTGGAAAGGTATATTTCTAGTTTTTGACATTTTATTTATTTAATTTGTACATGTATTATTATTATTATTATTATTATTATTATTATTATATATTTATATTTACACATGTTTATAATCTGATATGTATATGTTTATTATTTGTTTTATTTGTGTAAAATTATTACATGTTAATTGTTTTAATATTATTTGATATTTGTATTTTTATGATAATGAAAAAATTAAAATTTAATTAGATTAAGTTAATATTTTGCTTAATTATGTACGATTATTTGATGTATCAATTTGGGTTTTGGCATGTGTTATTTTTGTTTATTTTTGCATGTAGTTTTTATATATTTGATTGTGTATTTAATTTTAATATAGGTTTACGCAATGATGGATGACAATAGTTGTTTTTAAAAATCCAAATTGGATGTATAAGAGAGAATTTGATGACGAGTCTTTTAAAATAGAGTTTATTAGGGGATTAGAAGAATTTATAAATGTTACACTATCAAAAAGTCGTTTTTCAAAAATTAGATGTCCTTGTGTGAAATGCAAAAATGTTGTTTTTAAAAATCCAAATGATTTGATGGATCATTTGTTAAAAAAAGGTTTTGTGGAAGATTATTACGATTGGAGGTATCATTACGATATTGCCGTCGGTGAAGGTAGTAGCGGCAATAACGCGTTTGTTCGGGAACAGATGTCTGAAGATGTAGTACTCGTAGACCCGATTTTGGAGGAAAATAATTACGTTTGTATGGTTCATGATGCTGCTGCGAGTAGATTTTCGGAGACGTACAAAAATATGTTTCCGCAAAATGACCACGGTTACGTGAAGGCACAGTCGCCTGATGATGTAATTCCCGAAGAGTTGAATCCAGAGGCAATAAAGTTTTTTGAGATGTCCAGTGCCGCAAACAGTCCACTTTATGAGGGTCGCAAAATTACTCTCAAATGTCGATTATAGGGAGGATGACGAATCTAAAGATAGAACATAAGTGCTCCAAGAGGATTCATGACGATATGTGCATTTTGATGTGGGAGGCTTTATCTCTACCGAACTACATGACATTCAGTTTTTATGACACAAAGAAGCAAATAGCGGGCTTTGGTTTCCATAGAGAGGATTGATTGTTGCATTAATGGATGTATGATCTACTGGGGTCGTACTGCTAATGCAAGATGCTATCGTACGTGTTCGACAACAAGGTGGGTCATAAACGATGTTAGAAATAGACGAATTACAAGGAAACAATTTATATATCATACAATAGGTCCACGCTTACAAAGGTTGTATGCGTCTCGAGTGACGGCCAGTGAAATGAGATAGCACGATGAGCACCACATCGAACATGGGGAAAATGTGTCACCTGTCATACTCAAAGGAAAGGCAACATTTTAACGCAACACACCCAGAGTTTGCTGATGAGATTAGAAATGTTAGGCTTGATTTGTGTACAAACGGATTTAAGTCGTTTGGATGCTCAGGAAGGCAGTTTTCATCTTGGCCAGTGATCCTTACACCGTACAATCTCCCTCCGTGGATGTGCATGAAGACACCATACATGTTCTTGACAGTCATTGCGCCAGGGCCTAATAATCCTAGGCAGAACATCGATATTTACCTTCAGCCTTTTATTAAGGAGCTTAAGATTTTGTGGATAGACGGCATCCTGACATATGATGTGTACATGAGGCAAACTTTTGTCGAAGAACGACATTGATGTGGACAGTAAGTGACTTTCCGGCAAATTTGATGTTATCTGGATGGAGTAATCACGGAAAAAATGCATGTCCTTATTGCATGTCCGATTCAAAGGCCTATTATCTAAGACACAGTAAAAAGATGTGTTAGTTTGGCTGTCATCGTTTGTTTTTGCCTGACCGTCATCCGTTCAGAAAGGATAGGGTTAACTTCATGGGAAGGGTTCAAGAGGAGGGTCATGCCCCACCTATTCGCACAGGTGTTCAGTTACTTGCAGAGCTTAACATGTACGGGATGAAGAAAGTATATGAGGATGGTGCATGCAAATATAACGACACTTATGGTCCGTATACTTGGAGGTGGAAAAAGAGAAGTTTGTTTTAGGACTTACCGTATTGGAAAACTAATGTGATAAGACACTGTCTTGATGTGATGCACATTGAAAAGAACTTTTTCGATAACATTTTTAATACAGTGATGCGCGTTGAAAAGGGAAACAAGGATCATATCGCTGCATATAGAGACTTGCAAGAACTCGGCATTAGAAGTGTGTTGCATCCTGTGGGGAACTAAATACCAATGACATCGTACTCTAGATGATAGAAGAATTTACGTTAAGGTTTCCAGATGGTTACGTGTCGGACTTGGCTAGGTACATGCACCTGAACAAACATTCCATATTCGGAATGAAAAGCCACGATCACCACGTTTTCATGCAACGCTTAATTCCAATTGCCTTTTGTGACCTGTTCCCTCTACCTGTTTGGGAGGCTCTAACTGAGTTAAGCTTGTTTTTCAAAATGATAACTTCACCAAGATTGAAAATGTCAAACCTGATGAAATTAGAGTATAAAATCCAAGTTATACTGTGCAAATTAGAGAATATCTTCTCCCCATCATTCTTTGATTGCATGGAGCATTTACCCGTCCATTTACCATACGAGGCAAGAATAGTTGGATCCGTTCAATATAGGTGGATATACCCATTCGAACGGTATGTGCACTTCATCCAATCAATATTAATGTTTTATTATTTATTTGATCGGCCTTGTCTAATTAATAAATTTATTTACAATTAGGTACTTATGTCATCTGAAACTCAATGTTGGAAACAAAGCCCATGTTGAAGCGTCAATGTGCAATCAATATCTTACTGAAGAGGGTTCACATTTTGTATCTCATTACTTTGAGTCAGAGGTAAGATGTAGATATAGAGACCTTCCTATGCACGACGACGGCGATGATAGATCAGGTGTCCTTTCAAATTTCATTCACCTAGTCAGATTTCATAGGAGGGATAAAACAAGATTGTTAAATCCCAAAGATCTGAAAATTGCACACTGGTATGTTCTGATGAACTGTCCTGAGGTTGAACCTTATCAGAGAAGGTTCACAAGTCAACTACAATCTGCCATGCCTCCTTACATGCCCCGTAACAAGTTTGATGCTTTACTCGCAGAGCAATTTCCAATATTCTTCAAACAATACGTAAGTTTATATTGTCTCAAGAGTGGCATTACTGTTTATTTAGTCTAACTCTGTTTTTTGTATTTACAGGCTTTTGCTGGTCATCTCGATTATACTACGAACGGTCAAATACTTAAAGACATGGCACAGGGACCTTTGAAATATGCAAAAACTTATAATATCTGTTATGTCAATGGTTATAAGTTTGACACTAACAAACACGCTACGAGAATAGCTGCAGACAATAGCGGAGTGTGTGTTAAAGCAGCCAATGATAGTGAAGACGGAGATGACTTCTACGGTCGGCTTGAAGACATTATAGAGCTTGAATATCCGAAAAATGTCAATCAAGAGAGTAACTTTATTCAAATGTCATTGGTATCACCCGACTTGTCATGGACGTGGAAGCGGCACACGTGTTCACGAGTGCTATTAGATAGTAGACATCCACATCAATCGGTCGTACAGAAAATATGACCCTTTTGTCCTAGCAAGTTAAGATACTCAAGTCTACTACATGGCATATCCAAGTGTTTATGTGATTTACGAGATTGGCGATTTGTGTGCAAAGTCAAACCAAAGAAATACCAATTTTAGGATTGTTACTTCCAATGAGGTATAGATGACGGTGCATTCCAAGAGGAACAACGCATACAATTCCAGGTCTCTTATGAAGACAATGTTAAGACATCGATTCACTCTCCTTCTGTACAGTTTATTGAGTGCGATGATGAACTAGAACCGTCGACAACAATTCTCGACGAAGATGCTGAGGATGACACTGAGTATTTTAGTGATGAGGTTAATGATGTAAACTATTACTAGTACAAATAAATGTATTGTATCACTTTATTGTATTTGACTCGAACTATTTTTATTTATGTTATCGATCCTAGTCATTAATTTTTCAAATTCCTACATTATTCTCAATTAATAATTGTTTTTCTTTTACATATATACTAATAATAGTAATAATAATAATAATATTAATAATAATAATAATAATAATAATAATAATAATAATAATAATAATAACAAAAAACAATAAAACTACTAATAAAATTCATAATAATAGTAATAGTAATAATACTAATAAACACCAATAATAATAATATTAAAATTTATTATTATTTAGCTAATAATCTATACCTATAACTAAAACAAAAGACGCTGAAATCATCATACCTCCAAACTTATGAGGTGTCACCTTGTGGAGTAAAGTTTTCCCTCCAATATAGGATGATGATGTCACCCTATTATATAATGGAATGTGATTTCCAATGGTGATCATTAATATTGATTATCCTAATAAATACTATCATAATCAATACATTGAAAATGGTTAATTTTCTCAACATGGCCTAAATGCATTTGAAATTGATTTATTTAGTCAAAATATGTAAATACACTATTAGAATTGGTCCATGCAATCAACCTTACAAAGTATTTTTAATTCATTTAAAATGGTTCGGTTATTTAATAATTTAAAATGGTATGATTAGTTAGTAAAAAATAATATCAAAATAAGATTGTTTAACATCATAATAAGTATAAAATAAATTAAAATCAATAACCAATAACTTACAATTCATTTTCTTTTTTAAAATAAAAAAAAAAAAAAAAAAATTATTATTATTATTATTAGTGTGGCTAATGCTCAGACAATGTTGTTTGATATTCAGCAGTAGTTACATGCTAACCCGGCTTCTCCCGAGCTAGCTATTCAGGAGCAACTATTATTAGATCAACTTTGGATTTTTAAGAAAGATTTTGATTACTCCCTTAGTCAGAAGGCTAAGCTTCAATGGCTGAAATTTGGTGATGACAATACTACGTTCTTTCATCAGAGCATCAAGCAGCGACTTAGAAGTAATAGAATCAGTGTTGTTATTGAGGACAACATCGAGATAACCGATCCGGAGGTGATTCAACAGAAGTTCTTTAACTTCTACTCATCTTTATTTGGAAGTATCTAGGGTGGAAGAGTTCCTATTAATGTTAGCATTGCGCAGCAGGGTCTTATACTCACATATCAGCAGGGTCTTTTATTAGATCTCACATTCTCATCAGAGGAAATTAAATCAGCTTTATGGAGTATTCCCGATGATAAACCACCAGGGTTGGATGGCTTTAACAGAAAATTTATAAGGCCGCTTCGGATACTGTAGGATCGGATGTTATCCAAGCTATCTCTCACTTCTTTCATTCTATCAAGCTCCCGAGAAGTTGGAACGCATCTACCATCACACTGATCCCCAAAGCTCAATGCCCTTCTCGCGTAAGTGATTATCAGCCTATCTCATGTTGTCATGTTCTTTATAAATGCATTTCTAAATTGATTTGCTCTAAACTTAATCTGGTTTTGGGTGATATCATTGATCATGCCCAAGGTGCCTTCGTAGCGGGTAGGAGTCTTATGCACAATATCCTTTTCTGTCAGGAGATAGTGAAGCATTACACTAGGAAGAATTGTGCCCCTAGCAGTGTTATGAAGATTAATTTGTGTAAAGCTTACGACTCGTTGGACTGGCAGTTCATTAAGGAAATGTTAGTCGTGATGAACTTTCCCCCTAAATTCATCAAAATTGTTATGGCCTGTATTACTTTGACTAGCTATGTGCTCTTGATTAATGGATGTCCTACCCCGGTCTTCCAAGCTCGGCGTGGCCTTACGCAAGGGGATCCCTTGTCACCCTACTTGTTTGTTATAAGAATGGAATACTTGTCCAGGTTGTTGAGGAGTGTTGAGGGGGTTGTATGGCTTCCATCCTAGGTGTAAAACCATTAAATTCTCGCACTTATGTTTTGCCGATGACGTGATGGTTTTTTGTAAAGGTGATGTGGCGTCTGTTCAGGTCTTAAGCGAGTGTATTCATAGATTTGCTAGCACGTCCGTGTTAATTGCCAATTTCTCAAAATCTGCGTTATATACTGCTGGAGTGCCTGATGATATTCAGAAAGGCATGCTTGAGATTTCTCACCTTACTCCGGGAACCCTTCCTTTTACCTACTTGGGCGTCCCTTTGTCGTCAAAGCGCCTTAGCGCGGTGGACTGTGAGAAAATAGCTGATAAGATGACGTCTAGAATTCACAGTTGGCAAGGGAAGAATCTTTCTTATGCTGCACAACTTCAGCTTATTAATTCTGTGTTGATGGGTATTTCAACCTATTGGTGTCAAATGTTCATTCTCCCACGCAAGGTCATCCATTTGGTTAACTCTATTTGTCGATCCTTTTTGTGGTTTGGAGTGCAGGAGACTCATAGATCGGGTAATATTAACTGGGAGGAGGTGTGTAGACCTAAGAAGCATGGAGGTTTGGGTGTTCAGAATCTTCAACAATGGAATCTTGTTGCAGTTGGCAAAATTGCCTAGCACCTAGCCAAACTGAGTGAATCGCTATGGGTGCGATGGGTGCATGGGGTCTATACTAAAGGGGGTCGTTGGGAAATCTTCAATGCGCCTATCACAGCTAGTTGGACATTGAAGAAAATTTGTGTTGTGAAGGATTCCCTTAATCATTGGATTGTGCAAGACTCCTATTCGATTAAGGATACCTATTTACAGCTTACACATTCTAACTTGCGAGCTCGGTGGAAGCATATAGTGTGGAATAGAGTTTCTATTCCCAAGCATCGTTTCGTGGCTTGGTTGGCGGCTAAGCAAAAATTGCGCACGAAGGATAAACTCCTACGTATTGGCGTAATACGGGATGATTTATGCCCCTTATGTGGTCTGCATCCGGAATCTTCAAAACATCTCTTCTTTGAGTGTCCTTTTAGTATGCGATGCTTGTCTGTGATCCGGTGTTGGCTTGGAGTCACTTTTCGACCCTTAGATAAAATGGACTTTCGACGGACTAAGGCAACACGCACCCAAAGTAATGGTCTTTGTGCCATCTATATAGCTTTGATTTATGGAATATGGAGGAATCGGAACTTAGCTGTATGGAATGGTTTTGTGCATGCCCCTCAACAGGTGATTCGGGGAATTCGTACAATTATGCGGGATCATTGTGGAGTGTTGTATCCTGGTTTTGCTGATATTGTGATCAATAGATGGTTGGTTTGTTGATTCTTATTCTGAGTACTGGTCCTGCTCCTGACTCATACTGTTGTGCTGATAGGCCATCTGGTTATGTTCTACTTTGTGTTTCTGATTCTGTTGTGTTTTAGTCCATGTGACCATTGGACGGAGGCAGAGGCCATCTGGTTATGTTCTACTTTGTGTTTGTGCTGTTGCGTTGGATATATATATATATATATATATATATATATATATATATATATATATATATATATATATATATTCGTATGCATTCTTGTGTGTCTGTTTGTTAACTGTTGGTGCACATGTCCCACATATGATAGCTGCTGCTGTGATATCCTCTGACCCTCAGGGCACCTTATTGAATATTTGTTGATCCGGTGCATTTGGAAGCTGCTGAGAAAGGTTTTTAAATGCTTTGAGTTGTTGTTCCTAGGATGTTATTTGCTAGTCTGTCCTTGAGTTGCTGCCGCCAGCTGCTACTCCTGAGTAGCCTCTTTTGGTCTGAGTTTTGAGTTGAAACCCTGCGCTTTGCGGTTTCCTCCTACCATGAAGCAGATGCGTTGATTTAATTAGTTGTTGCTGATTTTCTCATGTTGATGTGCTATTTAGGGGGATGATGTTGGTATATCTAGCTGCTGACTTCTGTGTCCTTGCTGCTGCTAAGCTAGTTGCTGAGATTTGGTCTATGCAATGGCTGGTTCTGATGGTTCTTTGGTTTGGTGATGCACTTTGGGTATAACTTTGAATATGGTTCTGCTGGTTGATGGTACTATAGCTGATGCTTTACGAGTTTGATGGTGTTTAGGGGCTGCTTTCTGTCAGATGCTGAATGCTATGCAGCAGCTGTTGTGATCTTCGTGAATGCTGCTGGTGGTACAATAGAGTGGGACGCAAAGAGTGGGACGCGGAAACCCTTCCTCGAAGGTGGGCCTCGTTTCCACACTGATGCAAATAAGGAATGCGAGTTCCCATGCCTTGACGTATTTTGTGGTTTTTCTGGTAAATGAAAAAGTTTTTTGTTTGCCAAAAAAATAATCAGAACATTAATAATAACACTAATAATAATAATAATAATAATAATAATAATAATAATAATAATAATAATAATAATAATAATAATAATAATAATAATAATAATATTATTATTATTATTATTATTATTATTATTATTATTATTATTATTGTTATTATTATTATTATTATTATTATTATTATTATTATTTTCTTTTTTTTTTTTTTGTTTTTGGAAGATGAAAGAAATTTTCTATTAAGAAAGAAAAACTTACAAACATGTACAAAGACATCCCAGACCGAACCACTTGATTTCGTCTATCTGCATCAGATTGCTAAGTAGGCACCCCCTCTTAGAAGGGTTTCCTACTCGCATTCTTCATGTGCACAAAAATCAGGGTGAGGGTCTAAAAAATAATCTAGGAAACCATATAAGCCAAAACTATACATCATATATGGTCCTACATATCTAGCTTCTATCTTTATCATTCTCTTTGATACAAATAAGAGCGAAGCGGGACTTCACTTCGTACCTGATTCTCTTCAAAACATCATCAATGGCTTTGACTTTAGCTTGTCATATTGCTTCATTTTTGGTTTACCGTATCTGGTATACCAGGCAGCCCAGGGCGATGCAAAAGACCTTCTTCTTTGATGTCGTCATTCTCCATTTTTTTACAGTTAAGTTACTTAGAGACGAAATTTGTGCATTGGATCCAAGCCAAGCCATAACCGCCTCTAAACAGGATTTGCTGAATCTCCATGCAAAAAACAGATGATCGATAGACTCACTGTTATTACCACATAGAGGACAAGTTTCATCGGGAGTTACATCCAATTTATACATTCGGTCCTTGGTTTTGAGCCTGTTGAGGAAAGCGAGCCACAGTACGAATCTTGTTTTGGGGATGACCTGCCTTGACCAAACTAGCATTGCCCAGTTCACCGTCCCAAGGGGGGTTGTAGATTCTGGTATACCTTGCTGATGGAGTACCTGTTTTGCTCTATTGAATCCCACAGTATGTCTTTGACCTTACAGATCTTCTTAAAAACCCAGCTGGATGTGATAGGAGGATTAAACAATTTCCATCGACCACCTTTCATATACACCTCATGGATACACTTTATCCAAAGTGAGTCTTGTTTAGAACTGATATGCCACGCAATTTTCCCGACTGCAGCCACGTTCCATATCTCGAGGTTACGGATTCCAAGACCTCCATTCTTCTTAGGAATACAGACATTGGGCCAACCTACATTACCCGGGGATGAATTTTTGGCATCCCCATTCCAAAGATATGCGCGGCATACCGAGTTTACTTCCTTTAACACTTTCTTGGGAAGAATAAACAATTGGCACCAGTAACTTGAGATACTCATGAGCACCGCATTTACTAGTTGAAGTCTGGTTGCATATGTTAGGTAATTTGCGTGCCACGAACGGATTCTCTTAGTCATCTTATCGACAAGGACGTCGCAGTCAGCTGCTGAGATGCGCTTGGAGGAAAGAGGCACACCAAGGTACTTGAGGGGGAGATTACTAAGAGGGAGTTGGAGATCTTTTGCCATTTCATTTTTTTGTTCATCACTCAGCCTTGCTAGGAACATCGCAGATTTGTTGCTATTTGCATGGAGGCCTGAGGCCTTGGTAAATACCTTGATGCTCTCAACCAGGACTTGGATTAAGGAAGGGTCCCCTTTACTCATCAACATAAGATCATCTGCGAAAATAAGGTGGTTGAGGCCCAGTTTCTTGCATCTTGGGTGAAATCTAAACCTGTTTGATCTGTTGGATGCTTTAAAAATTCTAGACAGGTATTCCATCCCGATAAAAAAAATAAGGGGAGACATTGGGTCTCCTTGTCGTATACCTCTTGTCGACTAGAAGAGCTCTAAGGGTTGGCCATTCAGCATAATTGCAAACCTTGCAGTGGAAATGCAGGTGTAGATAATTCTGATAAACTTTTTTTGAAAGTTGAGAGCTATCATCATGTCTTTGATAAAATCCCAATCCATCATGTCACAAGCTTTGCGAAGGTCAATCTTGAGCAAGCAGCTGGCAGGGCAATTCTTCCGATCATAATGTTTCACTATGTCTTGGCATAGAAGTATGTTGTGGAGAATGCTATGACTTGCAACAAAGGCTCCTTGGGAGCTATTAATAATATCATTAAGCACCAGTTTAATCCTATTACAGAGCAGTTTAGAGATGCATTTATAAATAACATGACAACATGATATAGGTTTGAAGTCTCCAGGGTCATTCAGGCAAGCATTCTTTGGAATAAGAGTGATAGTTGTCACATTCCAGGCATTGAGGAGAATCACTGTACTCAAGAAGTTATGAACTGCTTGCACAATATCTTCTCGTACCACATCCCATGTTGCTTTGTAGAACGCATTGTTATTAAAATCACGATTCTAATCTACGACTCTACGATTTTACGATCCAAAAACAAGCGAGCAATTTGAATCGCAACTAGAATCTTAAAGTTTTAGAATCTTACAATTCTAGTTGAAATAAACTTTTTAGAGGTAAAATCATAACACGATTCTATGATTTTACGATTAAACGATCCGATTCTACTAATTAAGTATAAATTATTTTTAATTTTTCTTATGTACCATTTTTTACTAATCTCTTTCACATATATACATAAATTTCAAATATTCCATCATGAAAACTTTTAAAAAAATTAATTTCTTAATCGGTATGTAGATCTAAACTAATTATTAAAAAAATTTCGTTATATTCTTAAAAATAAAGTCAAAGAAACTTTAATTCATAAATTAAAACATTTGAATTGGGTAATAATGATAAAAAAACTAGATATTTTTAAGTTATTTAAGTTAATTTGTAGAATCGTACGATTCTACGATTCGATTCTACCTCTCTAAACGATTCTAAGTAGAATCGCGATTTTAACAACTTTGGTAGAACCCACTATTATATCCATCAATACCTGGCGCTTTGTCCTCGAGAATACTCCACATCGCATTCTTTATCTCATCAGGTGTGAATTGCAGGTTGAGGGCGTTTCTGTGATGGTCGTTTAGAATTGGGCCTTCACTGATGATCTCCATGTTAATTCTCTGTCTATTTTCCATTTTCGCGCACATGATACCTTTGAAATGTTGGAGGAACGCATCTTGGATTTTACCTTTTTCTGTGATAATATTACCATCAATAGTCAGGGCTCAGACGGTGTTCCTTTTCCTTATGTTCTTGATGCTCCTGTAGAATAGTTTGGTATTTTCATCTCTGTACTTTAGCCAATTTTGTTTTGCTTTTTGGCTGATGTAGGAGGTATAACCAGTTTTTACGTTCCTAAGATCTCAGTTGCTTTCTGTTCCAACTCTGCATATTATTATTATTATTATTATTATTATTATTATTATTATTATTATTATTATTATTATTATTATTATTATTATCATTATTATTGTTAACAATATTATTAATAATAATAATAATAATAATAATAATAATAATAATAATAATAATAATAATAATAATAATAATAATAATAATAATAATAACAATAACAATAATACAAAACACATTTAAAATATACTAGGACGGGGTTGAAACACATCATCAACTTTTTAGGCGACAAAATAGGCGTCAAATATGGTCCTTATGCGACGTCTTTTTTAGTAGCCAATTGCGTCGCGTAGTACAACCAAACTGAAACGATAAGAAAAGTCCCTGATAAGTTGACTGCCAAAGTGAGTCCAACTGTCTATTTTATTGTTTTGTGACGCAATGTTTAGGTCGCCTAATCGGTCTTATAAAACCCTTTTTCACTAGTGGAAAAAAGCTTATTTGCTGCGGTTTTTTGGCCATCAAAGGCTGCGGTTTAGGACCCCAGCATTAGTAATAGCAGCTGATAGCTTGAAATAAAGACTGCGGTCAAAAAACGGAGCAAAAAACTACTTATAGGCTGCGATTTTGGGCTAAACCGCAGCCTATAGTGCATTTTATGAAAAATAAAAAATGCACTATAGGCTGTGGTTTTTGGGCAAAACTGCAACCTATAGTGCCGTTTTTCGATTTTGGGCTAAACCGCAGCCTATAGTGTATTTTATGAAAAATAATATATATATATATATATATATATATATATATATATATATATATATATATATATATATATATATATATATATATATATATATATATATATATATATATATATATATATATATATATATATATATACATATATATATATATATATATACATATATATATATATATATATACATATATATATATATATATATACATATATATATATATATATATATACATATATATATATATATACATAAATAATTTAATTGTTTCATATATATACAAAATATAATACATAAATTACTCATATAAATCATAAATCGTAAATTAATAGTTACTAAGAAATTACATATATAACTACCAAATTAGAAAGATACATGGCAACCTTGTCTTTCACTTCGCTCATTTCCTTGTCCGTTAATTTGCGTCGTTCCCTTGGAGTGTCGTCTAAATTCTATATAAGATTATACAAAATAATTAAACAGTATACACATATATAATTAGATTTATTCTAATAAATGTATATATAGTATTATAATTTGAGAGCATAATAAATACTTACGGCATCAATGTTTTCTACCCCCACATTCTTCACGGCTTGTATGATATCATCCATAAATTTAAGAACGTAGTAGCCACAGTCAATGGTATTATTTTGGTGAAAACATTACGAAAAAACGATTCAAACACAATAATATATACCAAATAGTGTTGTGTGTCAAGTTTCGTGCATAACAAACAAAGTTTAAGCTATTTTACGCGTGAAAGTGACAAAAATCTTTCAAAACCTTTAAAAAAGCAACTTAACACTTAATTTTAAGCATATGACAATTATTTTCTATTCTAACTACTTCATCACAATAATATATACCAAATAGTGTTGTGTGCCAAGTTTCGTGCATAACAAACCAAGTTTAAGCAATTTTACACGCGAAAGTGACAAAAATCCTTCAAAACCTTAAAAAAACGCAACTTAACACTTAATTTCAAGCATATGACAATTATTTTCAATTCTAACTACTTCAACACAATAATATATACCAAATAGTGTTGTGTGTCAATTTTCGTGAATGACAAACCAAGTTTAAGCTATTTTACGCGCGAAATGGACAAAAATCGTTCAAAACCTTTAAAAACGCAACTTAACATTTAATTTAAAGCATATGAAAATTATTTTCGATTTTAACTACTTCAACACAATAATATATAGAAAATAGTGTTGTGTGCCAAGTTTCGTGCATAACAAACCAAGTTTAAGCTATTTTACGCGCGAAAGTGACAAAAATCCTTCAAAACCTTAAAAAAACGCAACTTAAC
>CM033459.1:13369383-13432670 GCA_019425755.1 Amaranthus cruentus
TGAGTTTTATGCAAATACCCTTTTTCTGGGAGATAGTAAGCATTACACTGGAAAAAGGCCCTAGAAAAGGATAAGTTTAAATTTTTTGTAAAGCTTACGCTTCGGATCAGCATTAAGGAAATGTTACGTGATGAATTTTTCCCCCCTAAATTCATCAAAATTGTTATGGCCCAGAATTGACTAGCTATGTGCTTTTGAAAGGATGTCCTACCCGTTTTCCCAAGCTCTCGTTACCGGGACCCCTTGCCCCCACTTGTTTTTATAAAAATGGAATACTTGCCCAGGTTTAGGTGTGGGGGGAGGCTTCCATCCGGGTGTAAAACCATTAAATTCTCGCACTTATGTTTTGGAGCGGAGGGTTTTTTGAAAGGGGAGGGCCCCCCGTTGTCTTAAGCAAAGTGATTCATGATTTTTGCACCCCCCAGATCCAATTTCAAAATCGCTTATATACGGGGCCCCAGATAGAAAGGCTGCGGATTTTCACCTTACCCCGAACCCCTTTCCCTTTTTACCTCAGCCCTTTTCGAAAACCCGTTTAAATTTGGAGAAAATAGGGATAAGATGACGCCAGAATTCAGGGGAAAGGGAAGAATCTTTTTACCGCAAACTTCCTTTATTAATTCCGGGGTTAGGGTATTTCAACCTTTTGGTGTAAATGTTCATTCTCCCGCAAGGTCATCCATTTGGTTAACTCTATTTTCACCCTTTTTGGGTTTTTGGAGTCGGAGCCCTAGAGGGGAATTTTTGGGAGGAGGTGTGAACCCAAGAACGGGGGTTTGGTTAATCTTCAACAATGGAATCTTGATGCTTGGAAAAATTGCCAGACCTAGAACAGTGAACGCAAGGGTGCATGGGTGCATGGGTCATACAAAAAAGGGGGTCGGGGGGAAATCTTCAATGCCTATCACGTATTTGGACTTTAAAAAAATTTTGTTAGAAGGTTTCCCCTTAATCATTGATGTGAAGACTCCCATTGAAAGGATACCTATTTACAAAATTTTTACATTCTAACTTGGCCGGGGAAATATTGGGAAAAAGTTTCATTCCCAAAAAACCGGGGGGCTAAGCAAAAATTGCCTTAAGGATAAACCCAAAGGGGAAAGAGGGAGATTTATCCCCAGTGGGCCACCAATTTTTAAAAAAAATCCTTTTTGAGTGCCTTTTAGTAGCAGCTTTTCCCGGGTCCGTTGGTTAGTCACCACCCTTGAAAAAGGACTTTTGACACTAAAAGGGAACACGCACCCAAAAAAATGGCTTTGGATCTATAACTTTTTTTGGAATAGGAGGGAATAACTTACAGGAAGGGGTTTTTTGGGATGCCCCCAAAGGCCGGGGAATTTTTAAAAAAGGGGACAGGGGTTTGTTCCCGTTTTTGAAGGATCAATGATGGTTGGTTTTTCTTATTGGGGAACGGTCCCCCCCCCACTTTTTGGGGGCCGGGATTTTGTTCATTTTGTGTTTTGGGGGCCTTTAGGGGAGTCTAAAAATTCCCTTTGAATGACCCTTTTTTTTTTGGGGGCCCCGGGGCACCTTTTACCCCTTTGTAAAATTTTTAAATAAATATATATATATATATATATATATATATATATATATATATATATATATATATATAAAATTAAAAATTTATATATAATATAATAATAATAATTATAATATATATATTATATATATATATATATATATATTCGTAAAAGGGGCCCCCTTTTTTCGGGGGACATGTCCCCAAAGAAGGCCGCGGATACCTTCCCCCCTCGGGGACCTTATTGAATATTTGGACCGGGGTTTTGGAAGAAAGGTTTTTTTTAAAAGTTTTTTTGTTTTTGGATGTTTTTCAGTCCCGGGGCGCCCCGTCCCCCGAAAGTTTTTGGGCAAAATTTTTAGTTAAACCCCCGGGGGTTTTCCCCACCAAAAAGGGGAAGCGTGATTTAATTAGTTTTCGATTTTCTTGGGGAGGCATTTGGGGAGAGGGGGTATCTACCGACTTCTTTTCCCCGCAAGCTAGCCCGGGATTTGGCATAAGGGGTTTTTGGTTCTTGGTTTGGGATGCACTTTGGGTATAATTTGAATTGGTTCTTGAGGGTCTATAGGGATGCTTGGGGTTTGAGGGTTTTGGGGCCCAGGTCAATGCTACCAGGGACTTTTAAAATTTTCCCCCCGGGGTACAATGAGGGGGCCCAAAATGGGGCGCAAACCCTTCCCGGGGGGGCCTCGTTCCCCCGAGCAAATAAGGGAAAAGGTTCCCATCTTTTTGGGTTTTGGGGAAAAGAAAAGTTTTTTTTTCCCAAAAATAATCAAATTAAAAAAAACATAAAATATTTAAAAATAAATTTTTAATAAAAAATTTAAAAATATATAAAATTAAATTAAAATAATAAAAAATTATTATTATTATTAATAATTTTATATTTTAATATTAATATTATTAAATTTTATATTATTATATTTTATTGTTATTTTATTATTATTATTATTTTTTTTTTTTTTTTTTTTTGTTTTAAAGAAAAAAATTTTTCTTAAAAAAAAAAAAACTTAAAAACATTCAAAACCCCCCAACCACTTTATTTGTTTTAAAACATTGCAGTGGGACCCTTTGGGGTTTCCCGTTCTTCTGTGCAAAAAAATGGTGGGGTCAAAAAAAAATCTGAAACCATATGCCAAAACATACATCATATTTCCTCTATTAGCTTCTATTTTATCATTCCTTTGATACAAAAAAAGAGCGCGGACTTCCCGACGATTCCCCTTTAAAAAAAACATCAATGGTTTTTTTTTTCTCATATTTTCTTTTTTGGTTTACCGACGATAAAACCCCGGGGGAAAAAAACCTTCTTCGGTCGCTTCTCCATTTTTCGCTTAATTATTTGAGCCCAAAATTTGTATTGGGGTCCAAGAAGCCATCCCCCCAAAAACAGTTTTTAAATTCCCGCAAAAAGATGATCAAGCCCCCGTTTTCCCCTGAGGACAAGTTTCATGGGGTTCACCCCAATTTTACATTCCCTTGGTTTTATTTGGGGAAACACCCCGAAATCTTTTTTTGGGGGATGACCCCACCAAACTAGCTTTGCCCCACCCCCCGGGGGTTTTGTTTTGATCCCTTTTTTATGGAGATTTTTGCCTTAACCCCACGAGTTTTTTACCCCCCGTCTTCTTAAAACCCAGGATGGATAGAGGTTTTAAAAATTTCCTCACCACCTTTCATATACACCCCTTGGTACACTTTACCCAAAGATTTTTTTTTTTTGGCCAATGCCAAATTTTTAAGCGCCCATATTAGGTTCGTTTTAAGACCCATTCTTTTGGGAATTAAAGGGGCCCAAACCCACATTCCCCGGGGGTGTTTTGGATCCCCTTCCCCAAAATACTTTATCCCAAGTTTATTTCCCCTTTTCCTTTCAAGAATAAAAAATAAAAGAGATACCTAGCCGTTTTTCTAGTTGAATCTTTTTCATATGTTAGGAAATTTTGGTCCCAACGGTTCTCTTAGTCATCTTTCAAAAAGGCGCCGGGTTTTCCCGAGATTTTAGGAAAAGCCCCGGGGATTTGGGGGGAACTAAGAGGATTTGGAGATCTTTTCCTTTCATTTTTTTTTCATCCCCTTTTAAAAAAGGGGATTTTTATTTAGGGGGCCCCGGGGCCCCGGGGAAATCCCCCATCTTAAACCGGATTTGATTGGAAGGGGGCCCCACTCATCAACATAAGATCATCCCAAAAAAAGGGGTTTTGAGGCCCGTTTTTTCATCTTGGGGAAATCAAAACCCCGTTTGAGTTATTTTAAAATTTGGTTATTCCACCCCAAAAAAAAAAAGGGGAACTGGGTCTCCTTGTCAAAACCCTTGCTTTAGAAAGGTCAAGGGTTTGCCTTAAAAGGAAAATTTGCAAATTTTTGGGGAAAAAGTGTGATAATTAAAATTTTTTTGAAATTTGAGAGCTATCATCATGTCTTTGATAAAATCCCAATCCATCATGTCACAAGCTTCTAAGGTCAATTTTGAGCAAGCGGAAGGGTTCTTGATCATAATGTTTCACATGTTTTGCATAAAGTATGTTGGGGAGAATGCTATGATTTTACAAAAAAAGGCTCCTTGGGAGCTATTAAAAATTTCATTAAGCACCAGTTTAATCCTAGGGTTTAGAGATGCATTTATAAATAAATACAACATGATATAGGTTTGAAGTCTCGGGGTCATTGGCAAGCATTCTTTGGAATAAGAGTGATAGTTGCACATTCCGGTGCATTAGGGAGAATCCAACGCTCAAGAAGTTATAAACTTGCCAATATCTTCTCGACTCCATCCATGTTGCTTTTAGAACGCATTGTTATTAAAATCCGATTCTAATCTACGACTTACTTTTCACGATCAAAACAAGCGAGCAATTTGAATCCAACTAGAATCTTAAAGTTTTAGAATCTTACAATTCTAGTTGAAATAAACTTTTAGAGGTAAAATCATAACCGCATTCTATGATTTTACGATTAACATCGATTCTACTAATTAAGTATAAATTATTTTAATTTTTCTTTTTGTACCATTTTTTTCTAATCTCTTTCAATATATACATAAATTTCAAATATTCCATCATGAAAACTTTTAAAAAATTAATTCTTAATTATGTAGATCTAAAAACTAATTATTAAAAAATTTGTATATTCTTAAAAATAAAGTCAAAGAAACTTTAATTCATAAATTAAAACATTTGAATTGGGTAATAATGATAAAAACTAGATATTTTAAGTTATTTAGGTTAATTTGTTTGAATGTCGCGATTCACGATTTATCTAAGGACTAAAGGGTTTTTAACTTTGGTAGAACCCACTATTATATCCATCAATACACGGCGCTTTGTCCTCGAGAATACTCCACATCGCATTCTTTATCTCATCAGGTGTGAATTACGAGGTTGAGGCGTTGCGGATATGCGTTTAGGCCATTCGATGATCTCCGTGTTAATTCTCTGGCCTTTTGGGGCCGCTGATACCCCTTTTAAATGTTGGAGGGCATCTTGAAATTTTTCCCTTTTTTTGTATAATATTACCATCAATAGTGGACTGGAGCCCGGGGTTCCCTTTTTTCCCTTTTGTTTTGTACTTTCTAGAATAGTTTGGTATTTTTTATCTCGTACTTTTTGCCAATTTTGTTTTTTGATGTAGGAAGTTTAAATTTACGTTCCCAAGATTGGTTCTTTTACGTTCCAACTCTGCATTATTATTATAAATTTTTATTATTATTTTTATTATTATTATTATTATTAGTATTATTATTATTATTATTATTATTTATTATTATTGTTCTTCCAAAAAATAATAATTTGCAACAAAATAATAAAATAATAATAAAATAAAATAATAAAAATTTAAAAATAAAAAACCCCAATTTAAAAAAACTTTCAAAACATTTTCTGGACGGGGTTAGAAACACATCATCCTTTTTTAAGCGACAAAATAAAGGAAATATGGTCCTTACGGCGTCGCTTTTAGGGAACCAATTAATAAGCGTGAAATGCGACGATAAAAAAAGCGAAAGTGAAGTCACCAAAAAGTTTTGATTAGCCCAAATTTTTATTTCAGGTTTTTTGGCCATCAAAGTGCAGTTTAGGAACCCGGGATTAGTAATAGAGATAGCTTGGTAAAAAACTGCGGTCAAAAAAGCGGGGCAAAAACTTACCCAAAGGGTGCGATTTTGGGCTAAACGCTTTATAAATTTATGAAAAATAAAAAATGCCTTAAGTACAGTTTTTTCACCGCATATTTGGTTTATTTTCGTAAAATGCACTATAGGTGCGGTTTATTTCCATTTTTTTTTTTTAAAATTTATAAATTATAAATAATTAACAATACACAAAGCAGTAGAATCACCATTAAATTATCACAAATATATATATTAAATAACATATATATATATATATATATATATATATATATAAAATATTAAAAAATAACATGTAACAATAATATAATATATAACCAGAAATGTAAATTTATTATTAACAAAAAAATTTAAAAGCAACAAAATAACCAACATAAAACAACAAAAATGGCTTTAAATATTTATATATATATGCATATATATATATATACATATATAAAATATATACATATATATGTGTATAAATTATATACATATATATATATATATATATATATACACTTATATATATACTATACATAAATTTAATTGTTTCATACCTATATACAAAAACATACATAAATTATAAATAAATCATAAATAAATAAATTAATAGTTATAAAAATTTTACATATAAAACAACCAAATTAGAAAGATACATGGCAACCTTGTCTTTAAAATTCGCTCATTTCTAAGTTAATTTAGTGGTCCGCGGGTAGTAAAATTCTATATAAATTATACAAAAAAATTAAACGTCCACATATATAGTTTATTCTAAAAATGTATATATATTATAATTTGAGACATAATAAATATTACGGCATCAATGTTTTCTACCCCCTTCTTCCGACTTGTGATATCATCCATAAATTTGGCATTAGTAGCCGAGTCAAGGGTTATTATTTTGGTGAAAACATTACGAAAACACAATAATATATACCAAATAGTGTTAGTGTGTCAAGTTTCGATGCATAACAAACAAAGTTTAAAATTATTAGTGACAAAATCTTTCAAAACCTTTAAAAACCCTTAACACTTAAATTTTTAAAACATTACATTTTTTCCTATTCTAACTACTTCATCACAATAATATATACCAAATAGTGTTGTGTGCAATAACAAACCAGGTTTAAAACAATTTTCCCGCGGGCAAAAAATTTTCCTTAAAAACCCGCGCGTTTCCAAAAAAGCATATGACTTTTCCCAATTCTAACTACTTCAACACAATATATGGTGTTGTGTGTCAATTTTCGTGAATGACAAACCAAGTTTAGAAAGCTATTTTACTGTGAAATTTGGGCAAAAAAAGGTTCCCAAAACTTTAAAAGGGACCCCTTTAAATTTTTATAAACATGGAAATTATTTTTTTGTTTTAAAAAACTTCAACAATAATATAGAAAAATGGGGTTTTGTGCCCAAATTTAGATGCCCAAGGGTTTAAACTTTTTTCTGGCCGAAAGGTGACAAAATCGCCCAAAACTTTAAAGCGCCAACACCCTTAAAAATTTTAAGCATGACTTATTTTTTCTCAATTCCCCTTAAACCAAAATGTTTTTGTTTTCCAAAGGTTAAACGAAGTGACAAAAAACCTTAAACTTTAAAGAAAATAACCCAATTTTAGCATAGACAATTTTTTTGTTCTAACTACTTCATCGAATAATTTTATACCAAAAAAATTTTTTTGTGAATTTTAGTGCATAACAAACCAAGTTTAACTATTTTAGCGAAAGTGACAAACCGCGTTTTAATGCCTTTCAACCCAAATTTAAAGCCTATTTGTGCATTTAAAAAGTAATTTGAACATATGACTAAGATTTTTAATTCTAACCATTTCAACACAAAATATATATTAATGAGTGTGTGTCAAGTTTCATGCATAACTCATACAGCGTTTGAGCCTAAAGCGCGGAAGAAATGCAAAAACCCTTAAAACGCAACAAAAATAAATTTTAGGCATAACAAACCTGGGGGAACCCCATTCAAATGTATTTCCCCCTTTAAAAATTTTACCGCGGAAACCCAAAATCTTTATAAAACCTTCCCGATTTTTTAAATTTATAAAGGGTGGGGGGGGTTAGACATCCTATTCTTCACGATCCTCAACAAACCCCCTTTTTACGGATACCCTTCTTTTCCCGGTAAACAAGACATTTTTTTTATCGGAAGGGTCACAAGAAATAATTGGTTGGCTTGTGTGGCTAGTATGAATGGTTTTCACTATTCATAAACGATTAGTCTACAAGGAATCCCTTTACGCATGCGTCGATTATTATCCACCCATTTGAAAACCCGATGATCAAAATTCATGTACAGCACCGGTCGTTGGTAGCATCAACGGCAATTGATCCTTGGCGTAAAAAAATGGCGACAAAATAGAAACCCACATTCGGTCTGATGACTTCTTATCCGACCTCGGTCCAAAATGTGAACCACGTTGACATAGTAACCCTCATGTCTCCTTCCCAAACCCAAACCCCCCAGCCAACAGCCCCTTTCCCGAAAAAATCGCGATGCCGCCAAGGGGTTTTGGCAATACCCGCCTTTTTGGCCCGGGGACCGGCCGGCGGCCGCCAGGGGGTTTTCCGCTGGAAATGGGCCAGCCCAAACCAAAACCCGGGTTGCGGGTCCGGGGTGCCGCTTTTTTGACGCCTGGCCCCCAAAACTTGACCTAAAAGCGATTTCCACGAGCGAGATGGATAATAAGAGAAAATTATGCCGGAAAGAAAGGGGGAAAATATGTCTCAAACTTGCCCAAAATTTCCCCGACTTGAAAACCCCTAAAATTTAAAAGGGATAAGAACTTTACCACAAATTTGTGGTGAAGAACTTGCCGGTAATACATATCTCACATGTTTTGGCAATATTCCCGTATTCTGTCGGTAAGAACACTTGCATCATTGCATGGCAATCGTGAGATTTCATGCTTCCCAACTTCGATTCACCATTTAGGGTCACAAATTCTTCATGTTGGATGAGTACGAGACGGAACCTTTAATGCCATACAAAGACTCACAGGCACCGCTTCTCTCTTGTGGACAATGTGTAGCAAGTCGAGGCAAATAAACTTTCACTACTCATCTTCTTCTTACCGCATTTCCGCTTACTCGCTCTCCAACTTTATCAGCTCTTTCTCTTTTCTTACTCACCTTAACCTGTGCCCACAACTCCGGACGAATACCCTTACATTCAAAGTAATCTCGCACGGCCTTAACATCCTTTGTCTTACCCGGAATGTTCTTGAGAGTCCCGAGTATGGCATCGCATACATTTTCTCTATATGCATAGCGTCAGAGACAATGCCTAACCTTAGATCTCTTCAATATGGAAGCGTCAAAGATTGAATTCTTTTCCACGGTGGTCTTCACCCCTTGTACTTGCCCTGTTTTCAAATCACGGTCCTCGCCACTTAACTGTTAGTAAACCTCATGCGGTAGCGGTCGGCGAGGCTACGGTCCTCGACCTTCTGTTGAACATCTTCTTCTTCTACGGTATTGGTGATCCGTGGGAGGTACTTTCGATGGTTCATGAATACATGTTTGCACTTAGGAATCCGTGGATTCCATGTCATCGAACATATTGGCACGCGCTTTTCCCTTTGTTCTTATACCGATAAGTCATTACGGTGCTAAAGCATTGCATGAGGTGAACTCCGATTAGCATATGCATCAAACACGGAAACTCCTTCATCCCACATCTTTCTCAAATCCTCAGCGAGGTGCAAGATATACATCTATGTCATTCCGGTGTTACTTAGGACGAGATAAGAAGGGAAAGCATAATGTAATACTTCATACAAACTCAAGGTGGCAATTATAGATCACTAAAAGTACTAGGCTCGAAATTTATGTTGAGAACTACTGATTCAGAATGGTTCATTCCATCCGTGCGATCCGGAGCCTTAAATTACTTCATCCCAAAAGTCTTATGCACCTATCAATACTCTTCCCGAATCGGATGGATGTGTGAGCAAGTGATCTTTCTTACCCTATAGCATACCACCTCAAATTTAGCATCTTTCTTTATAGAAAACAAGCGCTTGAATCTAGGTATTATTAGAAGACACCACAATACCTTATGGGCCTTTAGCATCCCAGAGCCCTTTACGCTTGTAAGCGATAACCAGCACCTAGGACCTCTTCTAAGTTCTGTTTTCATTGATAATACCACGTCTGACATGCATAATCTTCGGGACATCTTAACCTTGAAAGGACACATTAGCTTTTTGGCATAGTATGCGACTTTGGAAGTTCATTTCCCGTCGGAAGCATCTCACCAATGCTTAATAACATTGTGAAACTAGGTGTCACTCAATTGAACTTTGACTTAATGTTAAAAATTGTCAAAAGCATTTGTAAGTTTTGTGAACTTTGTACATCCAGGATACAAAGGCTTTTGAGAAGCCTCGTCAACAAGTCAAATACAGAGGGCGTTTTCCTAACTCATCCTCGACTCCATCTCCTCATCAACCATCCCAAAGGTTGCCTCATGACATTCTCTTCATCCGTCTCATACCCATCAACACGATCCACTACATCCTCATTGACATCGGCCATATTATAGACATCCTCAACAACACTCATTTCCTTGTAAACTCCCTCCTCACCATGCCAAACCCAAACATGATATTGAGGCCTAAACCCACGTCGAAGTATGTGCTCCCTAAGGATATAAACACTATCTACCTTTGATACATTGCCACAATTGACACATAGGCAATAAAAACCAACTTCCCCCGTCCTAACTTGATGTTCAACCACAACACTACAACATTCTAATACGCCATCAATAAATTCTAACGAATCAATGCTTCCATACATCCAAGAACGATCTTTTGTCATCCTAACTGTGATTATTTGATTCAAAAAAAAATTAATACACATTACATACATAAGTATATATATACTTAACCTTAGTTAACCCAAATTTACCCCATCTAACCCTATTTCAACTTCATATTATTGAAATTATTCAAATTATGTGTATCTTAATTAATTAACAAACCATACATATAAGTAAACTATTGTGATTGTTCATACATAAATAAACTATATACAAAATTAAATTACATACATAATTAATTAAACTACATACATATACACAAATAAAACTACATACATAATGAATCAACAAACTAAAAAACTTAAAGAACTTAAATTAAGAACATGAAGAACTTTAAAAAATGTAAAACTTAAAAAATTATCAACAAACTAACAATAACATCAAATATATAAACACACTAACATATCAAACAAAATCAAAATAAAAATTATACCTTGGATTTTCGTGGGTTTGGGAATATATAACCTATACAATGAAAAATAAAATCAAAATTAGTATAAAAAATCTAAGCACTAAAACCAAATCTAAATACAAAACGAAACCAAAAACGAATAAAAAAACAAAAATGAAACTAAGAAACTGCTGGGTTGGAATACGAAAAAACCAAAAAAAACAAAAAAAAACAAAATGAAATCAGAAAAAATGAAAAAAACATACTAAGATACCTTGAAGAAGAAGAAGATTAGAGTCTAGAATAAGAATGAAGAATTTCGAATGAAGAACAACTCTAAAGCTTTCGTGGGTGAACAAAGAAGAACTTATGAAGGCTTCGAAGAACAGCAAGAAGAATTTCGAAGAACAGCAACAAAGAACAAGAATAGTGAAATTTCGAAGAACAGCAACAAAGAACAAGAATAATGAAATTTCGAAGAATTTAGTGGGTAAATGAAATTTCGAATGAAATAAGCTAGCAAGAATGAAACAGTGAACAACAAGAATGAAATATAGACGGTAAAAAATTAGGCAGTTTTTAGGTATAACTTATTTGCTGCGGTTGTAGGCAAAACCGCAGCCTTTAGGCATATTTAGGTATAACTTATTTGCTGCGGTTGTAGGCAAAACCGCAACCTTTAGTTATTTTTTTTTGATCTCATTTTTGAAAAGGTTATTTGCTGCGGTCAAGTCTAAAAACCACAGCCTTTGTGTAAATTTTTTTTTACCTAATTTTTATTACTCATATTGGTTGCGTGTACCTAAAAATCGCAGCCAATAAGCAGCAGCCAATACGTTTTTTTCCACTAGTGTTTTGACACTTGATTTGTCGCGTAGGACCCTTCGATTCAACTTTTGAACGTGATCCACTTATGCGACGTAATAGGCAACGCCTATTTAAGTCGCATAATGTTGTCTATATAAAAAAACCTTCCCCACGTCATTTTCCACAGAATATGGTCCATTCTCTTATCCTCATTTCTCCTAAAGCCTCTCTTTTTTAACCGCAATTTTTCTTAATTCCACTCCCTTCTAACCCTAAGTTCTTCTAATTATAATTATTCTTACTTAACTTCCACCATTTTTCAAAATCCTTCTTTGGCCGGTTGTTGGAGCATTTCATTTGTTGACAATCTTTTAATTTAAAGGTAATTTCGCTTAATTTTGATGGTCTTTTTTCGTTTATTTTTTCATTTTCGAACCTAAAACTAATTTAATTTTTTCTAATGGTAATCCCAACCCCCTCCATACCATCACCCTTCCAACAACCTTTTCAATAACCCTATCATCAACCCTTCCAACAACCATACCCCAATCCTTCCAAAGCCTGCTAACCCAACACTCCAATATTTCCCTAAATACTCCAAACACTTCACCCCATGGAGGGGTCCATCCTAGTTTTCAACCATATTCCAACCAACATGGTTATGATCCCTCCCAAATGAGCTACCATGAGGCATCTTCCCAGTTGTCTGGCCATATTCCTTGCCATCATGATACGGATTCAGCGATGACAAACCAAATGGATCTCGGTGCTCCCTTCCAGCAACCTCAATTTATTATTAAGGAGGTTGAAGATGATGGGGATGACGATGAAAGGAGAAGAGCATACTCTTGACGAACAAGTTCGTCGAGAGCCTACTCTAATCCCCCTATAGCTTCATCGGATATTCCTAGGGATCGTAGGCCATTACTTCCATGGCTTATGATAGAAAAACAGTAAGTAAACTTTACTAACGAACATGAATTAGTTAAAATTTCAAAATCGAATATTAATTATAGTTTTTGTAGATTTGATGCTTCAGCGGAAGATAACCCTAGAAACGGTGTCTCTTCCAAAATTGGAAAGACGTTTAAATCGAATCTAGAACCTAGTGGGACTTCTTAGAAGAAGGTTCCAGAGACGGTTAAAAAGTTTTATTAGGACAAATTTAAGGTATATGTTAATAACTTTGACTTAGTTTAGACTATGTTAGACATAATACGTAATACTAATTAAACTTTTTTCTTGTTTTAATATAAATTTAGAAATGCTAGAAGAAACTAACCATAGCTAGGTTAATTTCGAAAACTTAATAGATTTTTAACGGAAAAAAGTTAAAAAGGTCACGGTTGTAATTACCTCAAAACGTTAGGGGTACCATTAGAAAAAAAAACTGTGGACACCATTGATAAAAACGCATACCTTAGGGGCACCATTGATAATTTCCCATTTTTATAATAATGTTTATTTTAGGTTATTTAATGTATTTTTACTATAAATTTATTTTGATAAAAACCTCATATGTCCCCTTCTTACACATATGAAACTTATCATTTATATTCCAGTTTCTCTTTTATTTCTGACTCATTTCTTTGTCTATTTTATTATTTTTACTCAGAGTATATATATCATAGCTACTTTATTTTTTACTGGATAGATTCCCAAGTCAACCACGATTTATAACTTATTTAATTTAAAATTTATAATCATATATATGTAATTAAGTTATTATATCACTTCTTAATCATATTGAAACTATAAATGTACAAAATTATTTAATTGAAAGTATATTTATTACATGAATAACTAATATTTCATTCGATAATTATCCATTGTAATTTAAGGTAACTAAATATCATAATGGAAAATTTGCCAAGAATAATCCCAACTATTACCCGTTGGCCAAAAATAATCTCAACTATTGATTCTTTTTTAATAATCCTAACTATTGATCAAATTTGCTCAAAACAGTCCCACTCTATCCTTCACCGGCTGTAGCAGGTATTTCTGATTAATTTTTTTTAACCTTTTTTTTAACTCTCCTTCATCAATTAAGTATAATCTACCCTTTCATCTTCAAAAAACTGATTTACCCTTCCATGTTCAAAAAACCCATGAAACTCTCCTTCCTCCATTGATGAGCAAGTTCATACCAATCTTCAAACCCTATAATTACTGTTCGTAGGAGAGCAAAGGATCTGAAGGTCAGCAAGTCCATACGCACATCACTACTGTCGAATTTCGCTTCCACACCATGGTAATGTCGATTTTCCCTTACTTTTGTAATTTACTTTTTTCTTGTAAATTGTTGGTTGTAGATGATAGTAGTTGTTAATTTTGCCCTTTTTTCGTTTTAGGCTGGTGTATTTGACAAATTTACTACAAAATTTTGGTTTGTGGGTAAACGTATATGGAATATTACTGATTGTATATCACTGATTTGTGCAAGGTGCTGATTGTGCAATACAAATCAGTGCAAATACATTGTGCAATACAAGCTGATTTCCCAAAACAGAATCCCAAGCACAAGCTGATTTGTGCTTATGTGCACTGATTAGTGTGCACTGATTTCCCAAAACAGAATCCTAACACAGCTGTTTATGTACATAGCTTTCAATAATTCATTACATTCGCAATAATTCATCACATAGTTGAATATAACTAGTTCCAATTACATTGCTTTCAATTTCCAAATGAACCAAGTAAGTGCAAATACATTGTTCATATTCATTCGTTACTAGTTGCTACTTGGTACATATCTTTTAAGAAATTCCTAAGTAAGTGCAAATACTATCACAAAACATATGAACCAAGATAACAAAAGCATAAATCCTAAAGCCTTCCCTCCTCCATTAAGCTTTGCATTTTCCAGTTTTAGTGAGTAAACAACCTCTTCCATGACCCTTTTCTTGTGCTTTAATTTCTAAATTTTGTCAAGTAATGCTCCAATTCAACTTCTAATTGTTCATGCTTCTCGATCTGGTCAATTATTTGTCAACTTCATCTTCCCACATAAAAAAATTGCAATTTGTATCCTAGGACAACCATACAATTACTAACTCATGTATGATATAGTTTAATTGAAAAAATGAAATTGAAAATAAAAATCAGAATTTGGAACACTTACAGGCCAATTTGCACAGCCATAGAATTTGTTTCCCGGCCTACTACCTCGTTTTGCAATCCTCATTTGCGCAGGAAGACCATGGTAGCATTTCAAGCTTCCACCACAAATTGCACCCCTATTTTTGGGATTAGGGTTTGAATACTTAGAAGAAGAAGAGGAATTCATTGAATCTTAAAGGGATGAAGCTTTATGAGTGAACCTTTTTAAAGAGAGTTTTAGGGTTTGTTAATGGAGGAAAAATGAATGAAGAAGAAGATGGAATGAGGATGAAAGGCTTCTTATTTGATGAAGGTAAATTAAAAAAAAAAGGTAAAAAAAAATAATCTGAAATACCTACTGCAGCCGGTGAAGGATATAGTGGGACTGTTTTGAGCAAATTTTATTAAAAAATAATCAATAGTTGGAATTATTCTTGGCCAACGAGTAATAGTTGGGATTATTCTTGGCAAATTTTCCTATCTTAATTGATTGTATTTGGTAATAAATTAGTAAATAAGTTATAGTTTTAATATCTTTTGTAAAAACTAATCTATTTAGAATGATATTACATGATATATCAAAAAAATTTAGCCTAATTAGAACTTGAAAGTGCGGGAAAAGTTATATAAAGTCGAAACGTGTCCTAATTGTTTTTGCATTAGTATACTGTATAGATTGTTTCTACATTAGTATACTGTATAGATTACGCAAATGCTAACGAAAGCCTTTACGGTCCGTTTGGTCAGTGGTACTAAATGGTGGTAATAAAAATGATTTATAGAATAAAATTTCTTCAAAAGTTCCATGTCATTCCCATGGTGATGAAGCTTTGATCACAAAAAGTTTTTTTGTTTACAAATTTTCATTTCCACCTAATATCACCTCTCTCAACTGTAATGCATCTCTCCCGATGGTAATGCATTGGAATGAATTTTATGAAGAATTTGAGATGATTAAAGTTGGACAACCATGACCATCAAGGTGGCCAAGAATTTTTTTTCAACCAAAACTAAACTAGTTTTCATTCACAAGTATAGTTATACATCATAAAGATTTTTTTTGAAAGAAACCGAATAATTCATTAACAAAAATGTCATACGTCTTTTACAATAGAGTAAAAATCAATCAAATATATTACAATTTTAGTCAAACAAAATACTATATAGAAAAAGTTGCGATCATAATAAAGAAGTGTTATCATTGAAGCATTTTATTTTTCACATCGTTGTTTAATACAACTTCCTCTAATAATGGGGTCTTTTGATCTAGTGTGATTTTGAAATAGAGATTTTAATACTATATTACATTAAAATAAAAGATAAAATATAATAATTTAGGTTAACATGTGATTTGATGATAAATTTCAAATTTAATGCTAAATTAGAAAATACATGAATAATAATATTAGGGCTGGCAAAAGTTGACCCGACCTGCTAACCCGACCTGAACCTAACCCGAAATAAGTGGGTTTGGGTTAAGATTTTTGACCCAATCAATTAAATGGGTCAGCCCGACCTGATCTGTTTATTAAATGGGTTAGGTTCAGGTTAAAATTTTTAACCTGAAAAAAACTTGTATAAACCATTTAATTAAATGTTTTAATTTCGAGTTAAATCAATAAGTATGAGCTAAACTTAGTTCATTTAATATTTTCTTATTTTTCATAGTAAATACAAAATAAACAACAAAAAACAGAAAATCAAAATTAAAGCCTAAAAAAATTAGATTTAAACAACGTTAAAAACCTTAAAACGAAAACAAAAAAATATAAACAGGTTAAGTGGGTCAAAATCAGGTCAACCTGATCTGTTCCAGGTCGGGTCAAGGTTGTGATTTTCGACCCAATTAACTAAATGGGTTGGGTCTGGGTCAAGGGTTTTATGATCTGTTTATATATGACCCGAACCCGAACCCGACCCAACCTAATCTGTTTGACTGGCCTAACTAATATAATTAAAAGTTTAGAATATATTCTAATTTACTAATTAAAATTGATTCTATATGTTTGTTAATAAAAGCTCCACAAACGTTTATTGGAAAAATCATTTTTTTGTTGAAAAAAACCTAATAATTCATGGATGAAAATATCATACGACATCAACAACAAAATAACAATCAATTAATTAATTATGATCACAACAATATTTGTAAAAATATAATTTTCAAAAACAACAACACTTGTCAGTATAAAACAAACTGGTAAAAAAAAAGTACTAATTTGTCTATTATTTATTTTAGGATTTAAATTTGTTAGCTTTTGAGTATAGAAATTTTACAAACGAAGGAGGATCTTTACGTAAAAACACTACAACAAATTTAAACTTTAGTGACATTAAATTTAGTGGCATTAAAAAAATGTCACTGCTTCATGTTTTTAGTGTAATAATTATTGGTTTTTATTTTAAGTTTACTATAAAATGATTTAGCACACTTTATTTGGTCTTAAGTGGCATATGTAATTGTCACTATAATCTATAGTGGCATTTGTGAGATATGTCACTAGATCCTATATCGCTAAAAGCTTTAGTGTGACTTTTTATTATGTTGTTAACGGGTTTAATATATGTCACTAAATCCTCTACATACACTATAAGAAATTTGAAATAGCGACATTTAAATTAAATGTCGCTAAATATATCCCACTGAAAGCAAATTATGTTTTACTAAACTATTGATTGGTTGTCCCTCTTTTTGATTAAAAGTAAAACTACCAAAACCGTAACCAAGACCTTTTCAGTTTCACCCCGTGTCATATAAAACAATCTCATCATAAGACGAGTCCATACAAGTAAGAAGGATGTAAGGACGAGACAACCTCAAAATGATACCGTCAATTTAGACCGGCCCAATTCGCACATGTAACAACCTTGGTATTTTTTATTTTTATTTTTAAGGCATTTTTTCAATTTTGATTTTAAAGATATGAATTTTGATCTTAATAATATCAATTTTGAAAATTCAAAACCTTTAAGGTCAAATTTTATAAATTCTTAAAAAATTAAAATATTGTTACACACTTGAATTGGGCCAGCCCAAATTAACGCTCTAATAATGAGACGGTCTCGTCCAAGTTTTTATGATAAGTTTTAACCTTCATTAAAAAAATCAACTGCCAAACAATTACCTCACATCTCACATCTTATTAAACTTTCTTGAGACAAACCCAACATCATTTTCCACTAAATAACATTACACTTGATAGTTTCACTCTATTTATACCCAAAACTTCTCCAACTTCTACACCTAACTGTCTTTCTCTTCTCTTCTCCTCTTCTCTCCTTCCGTTATTCTCAGAATCCCCAAAAAAAAAAATCAATTAATGGAAGTAGGAAAATTTGATCCTACCCACAATGTGAACTTTGCAAAGCCAAGAAATTTTGGTGAGAAATTAAAAACTGATCTAACAGAAACATTCTTCCCAGATGATCCTTTTAAAGGATTCAGTGAGGAATCTCCAAAAAAAAGAATAATAAAAGGGATAAAATATTTTGTTCCAATATTTGAATGGCTACCTTCATATAATTTTAGGGTTTTTAGGTATGATTTTCTTGCCGGTGTAACCATTGCTAGTCTTGCTATTCCACAAGGTATCAGTTATGCCAACCTTGCCAGAATTCCTCCTGTCATTGGCCTTTGTGAGTCACTCTTTTTTTTCGATCGGATCTGATTGAGTTTTCCGTCATAAATTTTGTTTTTCTTTTGTTAATTTTTTTTTTTTTTTGAGTTTGTTTGTAACCATAAATTTCACCTAAAATTTGTCAGTTTTATGCGAATCAAGTACTTTTATTTGACTATTAAAGTGCGGTTCTTAAGGGTGCAATTCCGTTTCCTTTAAATAAAAGTGTGCAATTCCGTTTTACATATTTTCAAAATTAATAGGGCTTTTTGGTTGACACTAAAAGCGAGTGGAAAGTTGTTTTTTGGAATTTTTTAATATTATTTGTTAAAAAATAAAAAAGAAAAATAAGAGTAATTAGATACCGAGTAGGATAAAAATAAAAGTAGGTATAACTTTAAATGATTAGTTTTTTACTAAAAAAGAAAATGCAGCAAGTAATATAAAATTTCCCAAAATAAAAAATGTAGCGAGTATTATCGAACGGAGGAACTATTAAAAGATCATAATAATTCATATTCGGTCACCAAATGAATTTAAATATAAGAGAAAATAATTTTTACAACTTGTAGAAATTTACTCCCTCCGTTATTTTAAGTTCTTCCACCTTACTATTACGGGTAGTTTTAAAAGTTTTTCCACTTTAGAATACTTTCTATTTTTGAAAAGTTTACATCCCACTTTTACCCTATAAAACTCCATTTTCTTTACTTTACACTACTATTTAATTATTTTCTCTCTCATACTTCCAATACAATTACTTCAAACTACTATTTAATTATTTTTTCTCTCATAATTTCAATACAATTATTACTTCCCACTGCTATATAACTAAAATAATACCCATTACCACCAAAAATTCCATCTTTATTAATATTTGTGAAAAACTCAAAGTGAAACATAAAAAAAAAACGACCAAAAATTCCATCTTTATTAATATTTGTGAAAAACTCAAAGTGGAACATAAAAAAAAAACGGAAGGAGTAATAAACATGGTACTCCTTGACAACTTAAAATTTGTGTCTCAATTGTCAAATTGTTTCAATTGGGAATTGTGATAAATCTGGCGGGCCTTGAACTTTTATCTTATTGTTGCAAAAGACTTAAAATCATTGGTAGTTTTTTTCGATAATTATACTAAAGTAATATAAAACTCGTGCAAATTTACAAGTTTATGAGTGTGAAAATATATAAAAATATTACTTTAAAGAACAATCCAAGTATATATTATCGTGATTATATTAATAACAGGTGACATATTTAAAGAAAAAATTTATTGCTAATTTTTTTTAAAAAATTGTTTATTAAATATATAACTTTTTTGTTCAATTCTAGATTAGATATTATATAAAATTGTGATGATAAATTATAAATAAGTCATCTTAATTTTTAAAAAATTAGATTCTAAATCATGTAAATATTGTCATGTAACGATAATAATTTTACTAGTCAAGCTTGACATTTGTTATTTTTCTATATTTTTATTAGTAATATATATTATTGTATTTTTTTCTTAGAATTATTCATTATTATGAATAATAATCACATGTTTATTACAATGATAACAATAATAATCACTCCGTTTTTTTATTCTCATTTACTTTTGGCACAATTTTCAAAATAAATTTTAAATTTCAATATCTCTAAATAAATAAAATAAAAAATTATAATAAAATATATAATAAAAAAATATGCATTAAAACGAATCTAACAAGATTTCCTATGATATATTTTAGCTTCAAAATATGTGTCAAAAATATTAATTAAGTTTCTAATATTTCAAATGGGATGAATATTAGTGAATGGAGGAAGTAATATTTTCTTTATATATAAAATTATTATTTGTTGATTTTAGATGATAAAGATTGCTCTATATATAAAATGAATTGGGATACTACTTTATGTGTTGGAAAAATTTCTCCAAAATGGTCTAAAAATGGTATGTACATTTTATGAGTCGTTATCGTACTATATTTGGTTTTGAGATGATATTTTCTTGATTTATAAAGTGTGTATCCCATATTATCCCAATTATATGACGTCATTAACAATAATAAGTATAATACAATTTAATAATATGAATGTTATGTTGGAAATTTGGAATAATTAAAAACATATAAATTAAAATAATATTTAAGTGATTATTTCTTAGCTTTTTTTAAAAAAGAAAATATTTTTTATAGTATTTTCTTCCTCTTAACCTTTATTTGTTAAAGGTTTTACTTTCTTTCAAGGAGATAACCATCGCAAAACTAGTATATTGTGACAATTGTAAAAAATATCGTATTAATTATAATTTCAATCTTTTAATTAGACTATATTCTCAACCATTATTATTCATAAAAAAGTATCTATTTGGCCACTAAAGTTTAAACTTTTTAATCTTAGATTTATGTCCGTGACAATGAGGGTTTTTTATTTAATAAAATTTGTAAAACAAGAATCAAGGATATCCTATAATATTTAAAATATATTTATATTCCTTTTGTTCATTGAATAAATATCAAAGATAAATTTGCATTATTATAACTTTTTACTGTAATGGTCAAGAAATCAAATCTCATGGGATTTTCCCTTCTAACATGGGTGGAATGCGTTCAATAACATATAAAATCATGAATAATTAGGAGAATTGATATAGTTATATGGTTGTTAGAGTTCATAAAATAGAAATCATACATTCTACTAAAACAATAAAAGAATATGACATATGTCACTTTTATATGTAATGTTTTTCCTCCTAAATTTTAAGTAGTTAAATATGGAAACTTTGAGTTTTAATTAAATTTTATTTCATAATGAATAATAATAGTAAGTAGAAAGTTAATTTTAAAACCTTTAATTTTTTAAATACACCCTTTTAAGAAAAAAAATATTTTGGTTAGCTTTCATTTTAGTCGATTAAATGACTATACTATTAATTATATCTTATTTATTCCGATACAAAAATAATTAGAATATAAATAGTTGCTAACTATAAATAACATTATAATCAAAAACTCTTAAATTATGTAACGTCAAAAAAATTTTCAACTTAATTATTCAGCTAACTTCAATATTTACAAAATAATAACTTAAATCTTATTTAGAATAATTTTAAAAGGATAATTATGATAAAGAAAATTATAGAAGTATAAATTTTGAGGATGCAATCAATAAATTATATTGTTTGTATATGAGTATACCGTATATTCATTTCATAGAAGGAACTTTGAAATAATATTTGCACAATAATTATTTTTTATTAGTAAATGTTATTTTAATCAGTAAAATAAAATTATTTTACTTATAATTATTTTAGTTAGTAATATATAGTTTTGATCAATATAATGGTTATTTTTGAAAAATAAACAATTATACGTAATAAATTTTTTACATAACTTAATAAACTATTATATTCGTGCATTGCACCGGGCATATACTAGTAATTAATAAAGGAGATAAGATGTGGAATTATTACTTACTAATTATTATCATACGAAAAATGAAGATAACTCTTCAACGCGTAGAATTTTAATGAGATAAGATATAACGTTATTATTATGAAATAGTATAAAAACCCGTGCAATGCACGAAATAATTAATAATGTAAAGGTATATATAAATATAAATTTTAAATAAAGATCTAGTTACATGCTGAGTTTTAAGTAATCAATTTAAGACTTAGTATATTTTTTTATCTATACAAAATAATGCGTCTTTATAGATGATTATTTATTTGGTACGTAGTTGAATATGAATATTGTTTAAAAATGTTAATGGTGCAGATTCAAGTTTTGTGCCACCATTTATATATGCTGTATTTGGGAGCTCAAAGAACTTGGCTGTGGGAACAGTGGCGGCTTGCTCATTGCTCATAGCCAATACTATTGGAGAAACAGTCTCACCAACTGAAAATCCAACTTTGTACCTCAACTTGGTCTTCACTGCCACTTTTATTTCTGGGATCATTGAAACTGCTTTGGGTGTTTTAAGGTAATTTAAATTTAATTAATTCGGCTTCCAACAAAAAAAGAACATACATATTTACATATTTCTAAATATATCTTATTATTTGCACTATTAGAGCTTGGAGTCCGATGACATCAATTATAAGATCATGATAGTGGCCCCAAAATTAACAATAAAGGCTTAAGTTTTCTTGAGAGAAAAAAAAAAAAAGGAGAGAAGGAGAGTACGTATTAGATTTTATTGGATCATTCAGAGTTGTTAATAATGGCTTTTTTTCGTTAGTCTTTCACGTTGATCTATTTTTTTCATATAAACAACATCTGTGAATTAATTTATTTTACCAAAAATCTTCATAAAAGCTAGATTAACCAATTAGTTTTAACAATTGATTTGTTAACCTATATTTTTAACTAGTTAAATAAGTTCAAATACTATTCATTTGCCAAAGAGTCTCATATACAAGATGCTCCGCCATTTCTATACTTTGTCTTTTCTACCGCCAAGAAGGATAATAAATACTCCCTCCTATTCAGATCAAATGTCTCATTTTTTTTGGGCACTATTCACTTATCACTTTTAATTTATATTTTACTCTTAATCTATAAATTAAAACATAATCATGTGGGATTTTGTTTGATTCGTCTCAATACAAGGATTATTAATATCAAATTTTTATAATTTTTAATTAAGAATAATTTGATATATCAAAGGTTAAAATGTTATCTAGGCAAGTGTGAAAAACTAAATGGAACAATTACGCTGAATAGGAGGTAGTATATAAATTCGTTGGTCTTTCCTATTTCTTTTGATAACGTGTGATGTTTTTGGTGACATAGAATTTCAAAAAACATACTTATTTAAGAACGTCAAAGAAATTTATTTATTTACTAATAGATTTCCTATCACATCGATAGAATTTAATGATTTCAATACCCAAAAGGCAAAAAAAATCACACGTTGAGGGGAGTTGGCTAATAGTTCAGGCTGTATCTGAATTTCTACTTACTTTTGGGCTACGGGCTCCATTTTCTTAGTAAACGCATACTCCAAATCTTCAATCCTGTGTCAATTATTAGATTTAATGAATGAGTCAAAGTTCAAATGATTATAAGATAATTATGTTGCTAAATATGGAGTATTAATTTATTTGAAATGAAAGAATTTTATAATGATTATGCACTAATTCTTAATATATTTAATTATATATAATAAATAATAAAAAATTATAAAAATTTGATATTAATAAACTTTACATTATAACAAATCAAATAAGATCACACATGACTATATTATAACTTATAATTAATAATAAAATGCAATTTAAAAGTGATTAATAAATAGCTCCCAACAATAAATGAGACACTTTTTTTTTGAATAAACAATAAATGAGACACCTTAATTAGTTGAATATAAGGGCAGGAGCCTGTAGGAATTAATATTTAGTAAAATTTCACATTGGGTCAAATTTTGATATGTTCAATATTTTTTGTTGTATAATGTCACATGCTTAAGTTGATGACAGACTGAGTGGTATCACTACATCTCCAGTAAAATTAATAGAAGGCATGCATACAAAATACAAATAGCGCGAACTGCATCTTTTTATTTATTTATTTACTTTATAACAATTGCACAAGTTGCACTACAAAGGACAGAAGTCGGAGTACATCTAATTAGGATTTCTATTATTTCTTCATTATTTCCTCTAATTAATATCCTGTGTTTTTTGAAATACTCAAAATTGCTTTAAACTAATCATCATCATACCCAATATTTCATCCAATAGCAGGGTCTGAGTGAAGTAAGACGATGGACAATCCATATCAGTACTCCCTTCACAGGGAGGACTAGAGAAAAGTGGTCAGCGGTCGATTTTACCTAAAACAGTAAGAGTCCTGCAAAAGAAGGACATAAGTGGCAATGTTGTCTCAAAAATGGATTTGAAATATATGATAAACTTATACGTCTATGAATAAAAAAAGACAGCACAATCAAAAACTAGATCTAACCAAAAAAGAAAATAAAAATAAAAAGGGAAAAGAAAATAAAAATAAAAACAAAGTAAACCACAATAATTATAGAATGAAACAAAATAAAACGTGCAAGAAGCAACTAGACAAAAATAATGTGACAACCTAGTAATTGGGAGTTTTTTTATCTTGTGATAGATATTCAACTAGGTACATACCCGTGCTAAGCACGGAATCACAAAAATTTTTGAAAAAACATATGAGAAAAACATTGGTTATTAAAGACAATTGTAGAAGTGAAACGAAGCATCAATGGAAAAAAAAATATGAGCCAAAATCAAATATGGGTTAAATTAATTAAGCAAATCAATGAAATAAAATTAAATTTAATAAAAACTACTTAAAATAACTTAAGTAGAATTAGGCGTGAAAATAACTCTTAAAATTCTGACACTTGTCACATTCTTCTATTGCTTTAGTAGAATTTATGATTATCTCTATCTACACAAAAATTGATTTTTAATTAGCTTTTGCTTATCCATAAGAATTCTCTAATCTACGTTAATAATAAAAAAATGATGATGTTTTGTTGTTTGAAATTACAGGCTAGGAATTTTAGTGGATTTCTTATCACATTCAACTATTACTGGGTTTATGGGAGGAACAGCAGTGATAATAATTTTGCAACAGTTAAAGGGATTTTTGGGATTAAAGCATTTTACTACTAAGACGGATGTAGTCTCTGTAATGAAAACATTGATCAGCCACAGAAATGAGGTATATACTCTCATGTGCTAATTCCTAATAAAGTTTTTGCAGCTCGTTGGTTAACGTTATTAATTGATGTTAATGAGAATAATTTAAAGTGTATATTTTCATGTTATGTATTTATTCCCATGGGCCATGGTAATGAAAGTTGATCATAAAACAATTTTTTCTTAATAATTTTTCATTACTACCTAATACCACATGTTCAAATGGTAATAAATTGAAATAAATCTTTTGAAGACAAAACAAGATTATTGAAACAGAATAATCATAACCATTAAATTTGTCAAGAGATATTTCTATTAAAATTGTACTAACTTTGCATTACTATTCACATCATTTATTATCATCGATTACCAAACAGTCAGCAAGGGTTTAGATCTTATGTTGAATTGTTGAGAGGAATAGGATTGAATAACTAGAATATATATAGGATCAGACAATCCTACAAATAAATTTAAATATAGCTTATATATTTTATTGTTATTAATTTCAATAGTTTAAACTTGTGAATTAAATTTGTTATGTCCAACAACAATCCAGATCTTAGTAAAGTTATGTACAATCCTTACTAATGTTATGATCCTATCTACGACAGGTATTGTTCATTTGGTTCGTTCTGAATTGTATAATTGTAAAATCGTACATGATTATTGCAAAAATTATAAGTTTTTTAAAAAAATCTATACGTCTACGAATAAATCTTTTTTTAGTCAAATTTATTTGTTCTAGGTGTATATCTTACTTACTTTAGGTTGTGATTGACTATCTAATACCGGAAGATATATTTTTGTCTGGTGCATCAAAGCTATACAAAAAGACACAACATAATTTCGTGATGATTCTTCTTTGTTGTTAATATTCTCTTGTTAATTGTTAATTTGAAAATGAAAGCACAAGATAAAAATTGTTCATATTAAATAATGTTAAGGAACCAACTCAACCAAAAGCTTAAGCTAATGGTTGAGGCCCCAAATTATATTATATACACACGTCCCCTCACACGAGATCCCTTTAGGCTAGAAATGTGGATGCAACACAGACTCTCCTCATACCTGGTACTAAATATTCCACTTAAATGAGGGGTGGTTGAGATTTGAACCCGTGACTCTTGTCACGTTGGCTTCTGATATCATGTTAAGGAACTAACTCAACCAAAAGCTTAAGCTAATGGTTGAGATTCCAGAATACTCAAACAAATAAGTGGTGAATACAAAGGATTAGCTTAGTTTTTAAGATGCATTATTAAATGCAGTACAATTCTTCGTCAAATGATTTATGTAGTGAATTGTTTGAATTTATGTTTTGCAGTGGCATTGGGAGAGTGCAGTTGTTGGCATAATCTTCCTTGCTTTTTTACAGTTCACTAGATACGTGGTTAGTCTCTTTTAAGTTCCTTATTCACTCGCCCAATATACACTTTTATGCAGTACAATTATTTATTTTCCAAGTGATTAATACAATATTCAACTATTAATTTAAGTTTAAATAATAAAAATTAACATAAACTAAATATTTATTAGATTCTTTAATTGACACTAAATTATATTGTGTTCTAAGTTTTGAATTATTGTTGTGTCAAACAAGTATCTAAACTTATTATATGCTATATGTACTAATATACTGAACAAAATAAAAAAAAGTGTCTTATTGACGCGTGTCAAGCTATTGTTGAAAATTTTCCCCTAATTAATCCGGCTATATTAGTCAATTGCATCACTAAATTCAATTAATAGGATAAATTTCATATTTAGCAAATAACATACAAAAATATCAATCAATTAAATAATTTAAAGGAATTTATAAAAAATAATATAACAATATAAAATGAAAAATATCAGCTAATAAGCTGGTAAGGAAATTATAGAACAATATCAAAGCATGATTTGCATATTTTGAAAAATAAAAGCAAATAAGGTAAGGAAACTATCATGTTAATTTAGGATAATAAAGTGTCAAGTGATCAATTCTAACCTATTAAATATATTCATTTGGAAAAATTTTAAGAGCTTGTCATTTGTCATTTTTTAACTCATTTATTATATTGTATGATACGTGATTCAAATAAAAAAATTACTCCCTCCGTTCTTAAAAGTTTGTCCTGTTTGGATTTTTCACATATATTAAGAAAAGTGGAATCTTTGTAGTAAGTGAGTATTATTTTAATATAAATAGTTGTGTGAAGTAATGATTGTATTGGTATTATGAGAGAGGAGGAAATGTTTAAATTAAAGAAAAAATAAAGAAAAAAAGGAAATTATCATTGTCATTAATGTAGAAAGAGTATATTTGTGGAAAATTGGAGGGATCATGAGGGTATGTAGGTTCCAAAAATGGAAAATATTCTAAAGTGGACAAACATTTGAAACTACCCGTTATATTAAGGTGGACAAACATAAAAGAACGGAGGGAGTATATGTTTTTATATAAAAAAGAAATGTTGAATGTTGTCACGCTATATATAATGTCATGTTAAATAATTATATCTTCAAAAGGTGTAAGAATTTTCAATCGTTATACATAAGCTTCATTTAATTACTCAATTAACAAAATTTTCCTACAATACTACATCTATTGAAACTATCATTTATGAAATCTCTTTTGTAAAGTCATAAAAAATACACAAAAGCAATCATGACTTTAAAAAATAAAGATATTTATATTTTATTATATTATATATACAAAAATACACATAGAAGAATATATTCAAAAGATTAAATTGTAATTACTATAATACTTGATATTACGTGCTTAAGAAAATGTAAATTGATACGATTAGTTTTTCTTACATGTCAAATATTGTTTTCTCTATATTTATTGTTGTTAACAAATAACAAATTAATATCATGATAATTTAAACTAAATTTTTTTATATTTAAGAAATTATTTGATTTTTTTAAAAATTTTCCGTGCTTGTATCTTAAAGTGGTTCATTATAGTTTTAAAATTATCACTTCATGGAGCATTATAATGAGCTTTTATAATTAAAAATAACTATAATAAAAAATTATTTTAACATGCAGTATGGGCCGTTCTCAAAGAGAATCGCTCGCATACAAGATTTGTTAATCAGCTGGTCTTGGGCGAGACCGTCTCAAATTGAGACAAGAGTGGGCCGGCCCAATTCGCGAGCCTTACATGCTTTCTCTTTTTTTTTCATTTTCAGGGCTTTTTTCAATTTTAATCTTAAAGATATCAATTTCAACGTAAAGTAGTACTTAAACATATCAATTAAAGTAAAAATTTCAATTTGAACCTATAAGTGATCAATTTTAACATTAAAGTGATCAATTTCTACCTAGTATAATTGACAGTGATAAGTATTGAATTGTATGTTGTTATGTAGCTCATTTGTTTTGTTTATAATTGATATAGTTAACATCATAAAGTCATAATTGATGCATGTTTGGTAATAATTGACGGAGATAAGTATTGAATTGTATGTTGTTATGTAGTTCATTTCTTTTGTTTATAATTGATATAGTTATGTAGTCTCACTAGTACTCTTATTATGTTCTATTAGAACTATCATGTTGCATTGATTAAAAGTACTTGTATTGTACAATATTTTTGACACTATTATTGATAGTGTTATTTTTTTTTTTAAAATTTGATCAGTTATGGATGAACTTTAAGCAACAAATGAATGGTTAATAACACTATCAATAATAGTGTTAAAAATATTGTACAATACAAGTACTTTTAATCAATGCAACATGATGGTTCTAATGGAACATAATAAGAGTACTAGTGAGACTACATAATGTAACTGTAAGTTTTAAACTTAACAGTATCATTTATTACCAAACATGCATCAATTATGACTTTATCGTGTTTCTGTTATGATGTTAACTATATCAATTATAAACAAAAGAAATGAACTACAACAACATACAATTCAATACTTATCACCGTCAATTATTACCAAACATGCATCAATTATGACTTTATCTTGTTTTTGTTATGATGTTAACTATATCAATTATAAACAAAACAAATGAACTACATAACAACATACAATTCAATACTTATCACTGTCAATTATAATAGGTAGAAATCAATCACTTTAACGTTAAAATTGATCACTTATAGGTTCAAATTGAAAATTTTACTTTAATTGATATGTTTAAGTACTACTTTACGTTGAAATTGATATCTTTAAGGTCAAAACTGATACCTTTAAGATTAAAATTGAAAAATGCCCTGCAAATGGAAAAAAAGAGAGAAAGCATGTAAGGCTCGCGAATTAGGCTGACCCACTCTTGTCTCAATTTGAGACGGTCTCGCCCAAGACCAGCTGTTTTTTTTTTTTGAATTTACCTATCCGAGCAGAATATGGAACCAGCCAGGGTTTTGCCATTTTTGTTAATCAATTGTTTCGGATATTACATATAACTTAATTTTGTCATTTAGTTACAATGCATTTTTACAAACATGTGTTATGTGTCACATTTATAATGTAATTTTACAAATATGTGTCATGTGTCATACTTAATCATTAATTAAAAGTTTTATTTGAAGTGGTATTATTGAAGATTTTTCAACTACTACTTTCAATAGTCATAAGAACATTTGAGTTTACTAATTTTAGTACTTTCTAAAATTTAATTTTAGCATCCAACTATGAGGGAATAGTTAATCATAATGTATCACTATGATAACTTCATTAGCACTTTGAGCTTTATTCTATATTATGATTATGATTACGTTTAGTACAAATATGCTAATAGTTAATTGATAACTACCAAGCATATCCGAGAAATAGTAAAAAGGTTTTCCTATGATGAATTTGCTAAATTTTGGTCAAAGGACCTATATGTTATATAAACTCCTACAATCTGTAATAAATAAAAGTATGAACATGTATAGCACGGGTATAATTCTAGTTCTACTATAATCTTTTTGCAAGGGCATTGGTCAATTAATGTTAATTTTTATCTAATTTATCCACTAATTGTCACCCTCAATTTTAATTTCTATCTTCCCCATACAGTAAATATTCAAAATTTAAAAAGGATATAAAATATAATAAAAATTAAATAAGGTTAACATCATCATTATATTTTTGATGTAGAAATTATATGAAAATGTGACATTTTAGGCAAAAAGAGGTGAACAATTAGCATATTTTTATTTTAGTTATATTTGTAGATCATATTATATATATATATATATATATATATATATATATATATATATATATATATATATATATATATATATATATATATATATATATATATATATATATATATATATATATATATATATATATATATATATATATGATAATTGTTTAATTGAATTTTGTTTGGACAGAAAAACAAGAGGCCAAAGCTATTTTGGATTTCAGCAATGGCTCCTTTAGTGGTTGTTATAACAGGCGGCCTTTTTGCTTACCTAGCTCATGCGGAGAAATTTGGTATTGACATTTTTAATTATTTTTTTTATTTTTCTACTTTTTAAGGTTAAATATACTTCTATATTATTAATATACATTTATAATTCTTGAGTCCTTGACTGTTTTATTATGAAGGTTTAAAAAGATTTATTAGAAAGTACTTATATGTTGTTGTTGTTTCATTATGTCGATATACTCAATTTTTAGTTTTCTCTTCTTTTTATTTCTATTTACTCGTGTAAAATTGGTATTTAATCCGTACCTCAAATAGTGAATATACAATAATATTACTTTTGGTGGGTATGTTAACCATTGGAAAATGTCTTCTATTTACGTATAGGATAGTAGGAAAAATAATTTCTTAATACAACGACAAATTCGTATCACACCATACATTTCCAATGAAAAATTCCATGATGATATGCTTCCTCAACATAGAATTAAGTTGTAAAATTTCAAGTAGCATATCTATCATTTGTGGATGTACTTACATAAAAATAATACTACCTCCTATTCAGTCTAAATGTCATTTTTTTTACACTATTCATTCATCACTCTTAATTTATATTTTACCTTTAATCTATAAGTTAAAATATATTCATGTGGGATCTTTTTTGATTCGTCTCAAGACAAAGATTATTAATATCAAATTTTTATAATTTTTAATTAAGAATAATTTGACATATTAAAGGTTAAAATGTTGCCTCGGCAAGTGTAAAAAAGTAAATGTGACATTTAAGCTGAATAGGAGGGAGTAAATAACAAATGTCAACTTACTTGGTAATCACATATTCTTGTGAGAGACAGTCTTTTTTAAAGACCATCTCTTATTGGGTTGGCCCATAAAAAAAATGTGAAATAAGAGTAGAAAGTAAGCTTTAATGGACTAGGCTTGAGAGACATCTTTCAAAAAGACGGTCTCTCAAGAGACTAGCTGATTGGTAATTGATAATCTTCTAGTCCGGACTATTATTTACGAGTTAACGTCCAATATAATTTGAAACAACAAAATAGACACTAGCATTGTTTGAAATAACACGATAGATAAATAATACGTAATGCAGGTTGGACATTTGAAGAGAGGGATTAATCCGGGTTCAGTGAACAGATTGAACTTTGATCCAAAGTACATTGCTGCACCAATTAAAGCCGGTATAATAACTGCCGTATTAGCTCTTGCTGTAAGACTATCAATTCTTTAATCTTCTTCTCTTTTGAAATCATATATATTGATTTAGATGATTAAACATATTTATTTAAATGAGACAGGAAGGAATAGCCATTGGTAGGAGTTTTGCCATAATGAAAAATCAGCAAACTGATGGTAACAAAGAGATGATCGCTTTCGGCATCATGAACATTGTTGGTTCTTTTACTTCTTGCTATTTGACTACAGGTTTGTCTCATAAATCGCATCTATAGTCTTTTTAATTTTTAAGTGTATATTACTTCATCGCAAATTCTTGTGAGAGACGGTCTCTCAAAGAGACCATCTCTAATTGGGTTGGCCCATTAAGGAAAATGTACATTAATTGTAGGCAATAAACTTTAATGGATTAGGCCTGAGAGACGTCTCTCTCAGAAAGACGGTCTCTCAGGAGATGGTAAACAATGAACCAGATTAGTGACATGGGTAAGGAAATGGGAATGACTTTTGGCCCATTCAAAATATTTTCAACTACACATACATAAGATATACACAAATTCTTGTGAGAGACATCTCTAATTGGGTTGACCCATTAAGGAAAATGTAGAATAAATGTAGGAAATAAGCTTTATGAATTGGGCCTAAGAGACGTCTCTCAGAAAGACGGAAGACGGAAGACGGTCTCTCGGGAGACTGCCGGTAAGATATATAAGATACAACTATGGTATGACCTTTTTGCAGGACCATTTTCGAAGACGGCGGTAAATTTCAATGCAGGATGCAAAACACAAATGTCAAACGTAGTAATGGCAATGATAATGATGCTTACGTTGTTGTTCTTGGCACCATTGTTTAGCTACACTCCTATGGTTGCACTCTCTGCAATTATCATGTCCGCTATGTTTGGTCTTATTGAGTATGACAAAGCCATTCACCTCTTCAAAGTTGATAAATTTGATTTTGCCATTTGCATGCTTGCTTTCTTTGGAGTTACCTTCATTAGCATGGACGTTGGACTTGCTCTCTCGGTAATAACCACTTTTTTCGAGAATTTTATTTTAAATATTAATGATTTGGGCCGCTTGTATGGACCTGTCTTACCATAAGACGGTCTCATGATACTTACAAGATTTTTGACATTGTTATTTTATTTCAGATTGCATTAGGAATTATAAGGGCACTACTATACACAGCAAGGCCAAGAACTTGTAAGTTAGGTAACATTCCAAGCACAAACCTTTATCGAGACATAGAGCAATATCCTGATGCACAAGGGACACCTGGAATCCTTATTCTTCAACTAGGTTCCCCAATTCTCTACTCTAACAATACTTATATTAGAGAAAGGTCAATTTCATTCATCAACCTCATTTTATGTCTCTAAAATAAAATCTTTTTGACTTATTTCTTATTCTTATTTATTAATTTATTTGGGTGTCTTGTGTAGGGTTCTAAGGTGGATTAGAGATGAAGAAATTGATAAAAATAATCAAGGAGATTCAGTGGAGCACCTTATTTTGGAAATTGGAGGTATACGCACTACAATATAATTTACTCTTAGTGGAAAATATTTACTGACATTTGATTTAAATGTCACTACTTTAAATTTTCAATGGTATATATATGGTGGATTTAGTGACATTTATTAGACCATTTAGCAGTATAATAAAAAATCATATTAAAGTTTTTTGCGAAATGTGACATTTCTCATATAGGACACTATAGACTATGAAAACAATTACATATATTGCTAAAGGCCAAATAAAGTGTCACTAAATCACTTTATAGTGAAACTTAAAATAAAAAAAAGTCGCTAATTCATTATGTCGAAAAGTCAATTTTGTTGTAGTGACATTTAACTTAGTTTTCTTGTATGCATTTTCAATAAACAATTAGACGTAATGGGAGACATCATTAAAAGAAAAAGATATTAAACATGATTTAATGAGACCAACTCGAATTACATATTAAAAGACGAGAATTTTTATATAAATACTTTCTCCCTTCTGAAATACTCGCTATATTTTGATTACGTGTATTATTCATCGTTCAAGCTTATTTTATATATTGCAATTAATGTGTAAGTAAAAATATAGTCAAGTGGAACCTTGTCATCTAATCGCTTTCATAACATTAACTTTTTATAATTTTTGATTTGTATAATTTAAGATATAAATAAATAAAATAATACATTAAAATATACAAAAAAATTATATATAGCAAGTATAATGGAACCAAGGAAGTGTATTCTAACATTTCCGATGATTAAAATTTTGATATTTGTTATAGGGGTGACAACTATAGACATGACCGGAATTGAAGCATTATATGAGTTGAAAAGACTTCTAGTTGCAAAAAATATTGAGGTATCGAATATTTTTTCAATTTTCTCATTCTTTTAAGAATTTAGATGTCTCTTATATCGTTCTTAAGATATGCTCCATTTTATTTACTATTATTGTCCCATTTAATTTTACACGTTTGCCAATGCGCATATTTAATTATAAATATCTCAAATTGTGTTTAATTATAAATTATAAATTATAAATTGTTAATGTTAACAAAATCTACATCAAGACGAATCAAATAAGATTCTACTTGATTATAACAATACCAAAAGATTTAAATGAGACAATAATAATGAATAAAAAAGAGTATTATTTTTCTTTCAACAACAATTTTAATGCAACATAAGAATATTTAACAAGAGATGTCAACTAATTGTGGAGTTATTATTACATGTAGTTGTCATTGGTAAACCCAAGGATCGAAGTGATGGAGAAATTGATAGCTTCCAAGTTCATTGATGTGATTGGCAAACAATATGTGTTTTTGTCAATTGATGATGCAGTTGAGTCTTGCAGATTTAGACTTAGTGGCCCAAATAAATTTAATGGACGGGATCAACCATGAACCTGGGCTTAGATAGATTTTGAAATCTTTAAATGTAAAATTAAATATGGGCTTCTAGTATTTGTAATTATAGACGATTCAATATATTTAACGAATGCTCTCAGAAATTGAAAGACACTTGTGTTTGTTGTATTATATTATTCTTGGAAGGCAATATCAATATATATCTCCTTCAATTTTAGTAACACAAAAACTTGTATGTGGCCATCTCACACGTGCGACCAAACAAATTTTATACTTGACGTATTTAAGCCTTAAAACACTCATTTGAAGAGTTAAATTGCCAAATCTAACACATAAGACCTTTATTCCAACTCTCAATTTTCCATCTTTAAAGGCTTAATGCAATTTTTTAGCTATCGACTTCAACCCTTAAAACATCTATTCCACCACTTAAAATGCCAATTATAACTCTTAAAACCCCTACTACAACCCTGAATTTTATATTTTATACCTACTCCAACTGTAAAATATCTATTTCAAGACTTAAAACATTTATTTTAATAGTTTAAAGTTTGTCAAATCTAAGACTTAAAATGCCTATTTTAAAGTCCATAATATCTCATTCGAGCTTTAAAATGTTCACCTCAAAATTAAAGTCTGCACCTATAAGTGATCACATATATGCCGACGTGTCACGTGTCACAGGAGATTGTTTTAGCAATATCTTTTTTTCTGAATGAAATTCTTCTCAATAAACCAAGTGTTCATTCATTAGGAAATTATATTATTTCGATACCAAACCTTAAATTATTCAGTAATAAATTAATAGGATCTATAAATTTTATTTTTGACATCATCGCATCACTAAATATTAAGAGACACTCTTAGAACAATAGAATCAATCCATCTCGACCTTCAACAAAGCAAGAAAATGTTTTTAGATGAAGCGAAGAGACCGTAAAAGTATCTATTTATTTTTGAATTGTTTATTTTAAAATATAATTCTATTTCTAAAAATTAAATAGCATTAAAGAACAAGTCACAAATTATAAAAAGAAGCCATAATAACTTAATAAAGGTTCACTAGAGAATAACCATAGAGGCCACTCTTTTCAAGAGTATCGTTAGAGTAGGCTAACGAATGCGAAAGCGTGAAGGTTAACAATCATGGCTTGATGGTGTACTAATGAAACATAGTTATATGCAAGTATTAAGGTGATTAGAGTAGTATAAGTAAATAAAACAATAACACCAAGATTTAAGGTGGTTCACCATTAATGAGGCTACATCCACCATCCTAGGCTAGTATATTATTATATGTTAAAAGGATAATAGGAGCTTGAAAGTTCATTATAATGTTGAAGGAATTATATCAATGGAGTAGTGTGTGTGTGAGTTACATGGAGTAGAGAATAAAAAAGTATGGTAAGGATGATAATGGGAGGCTCAAACTTGTAGCTTGGCTCTACAAAATACACTAAGGTGCTACTACTATATATAGACAAAAGGGAAAGATAGGGCAGCAAGTATAGGAAGCAACACAGCAACATTCACGTGAAGAGAAAAACAGCAGTAGCTTCGCTCGACCTGAACTCGGTCGAGCCAGGGGTTGAGCCACCAAGTCGAGTTGCATTCAGCTTCTGTTGCACAGTTTTCCTTTTTTATGCTCACCTACGGTCTCCCATGCTCTTACACTTTGCACCTAGGGCTGAATACATGCTTTCCTAGCCTTCACATGACCAAGATACACTATCAATAGTACATTGTACTATTTTATTCCCATATAAACTAATCACATATTTTGAAGTGTCCTTTACCATTCAATTTAATAAATACTTAAGGTCTACTAACCTTTAAGCTAAATTTCTTCACTCCTCAATTATCATCTAATTATATGACTAATTAACACAAGACTCAAATCACACATCTTTCAATCTCCACCTTGACTTGAGTCAACCAAGAAACAAAGATCACCTTCAACAAACACAAATCCAACAACACTCCAAAAGAACACTTAACCAAAGGCACTAAAGCATACACACCAAACACATATGCATCAAGATGACCATATGCAAATGTCTTAGAAAGACACAAATAAGAGTACACACCAAAAGACTTGTAAAGTCTTGCAAAAAATCAAACAAGAATACCATGAACTTGTTGATAGGAAGTTGTATCAAAAGGAAACACCTAGTGCTCAAACAACAAATTTGCCTCAAAATGTGGTTCTTCAACAAAGCAATATACTTGGATTAAGTTTGTGGAAACATGAATGCCAACAGCTATGAGCATGGTGCCAAACAAAGTGTTTTCACAACATTTGGTTCCATCAATGTCTATAATGAACTGGTCACCATCATCATAACTCCACCTTCACCAATATATCATCAAACCCACATGAATATACAAGCACCAAAGGACATTAAGTTATCTCAAATTTAGGGACATAAAGCGGTTCTGGAATTAGACCTGTGCAACGGGCCGGATAAGGGCCGAGTCAGGCTCTAATATAAACGGGCCGGGCCGGGCCTTACAAAAATGGGCTATAAACGGGTCGGGCCCATCGGCACTGGCTCGGCCCGACCCATTCCAAGAATACTAGATGCAATTTCTCCAGTGAAGCCATTTCCAGTAATTGAATTATCATAGTTCTTAAACTACAATTAATAAAATAATTCCTGCATATCACGATTTCTGAAAATAAATATTTCACATTTTTGTATTATTAAAAATATTGTAGCATCAAATACCTGTTTAGTATTGCTCAATTAATAAAGTAATGGAGTATTAGTTAGTTGCTACTCATTTCTGTGGCAGCATATCAATCTTCAATTCACTAAAGAGTTGACTGCATCTGTATTATTTATTATTCTGTTGCAACTTTCGTGTTTTCTTCTTAACAGGCGTAAGTTTCTACTTCGACCTCTCATCAACTCCACAATCCTTGTTCAACCCTCTATAACCCTTATCCAACCCATATTAATAAGGCCCGTTTATAGTCCGCCCCATTTTCAACCCAACCCTTTTTAAACCCTTGAAATTAAGTATTGGATAAGGGCCTCCGACGGAGCCCCAACCTATTGCACATGTCGATCTGGAACCTTAGAGCCAAATCATAACCACCCTTGTACTCAAATAGCAAATAAGAGCAACCAACTTCATCACAAAATAAGTAAAATGATTAACATAAACATTTTAAAAATATTTTATGAGGGTTTGAACGAGTAACCTTATTCATCAAGGACCAAGGATTCTTGGGCTCATGGATTATGGGCCAAATATTTTGAGCTGTGGGCTCAAATTCATAAAATTTAAATAAATTAAAATCCAATCAAAAACCAATAGTAGTTTAAAAAAATCGGATCTAAATTGGGCAAAAAAATAGATCATGGCTTGATCTTCAATCTATAGCCATCTCTACTAGTAAGTTGGTAATAGATAGTGATGGCCACGGTCCGAGTTGGGCCGGTTCCGTTCCGGTTCCATCTGGAACCTGACCCGAACATTTCCGGTTCCGGACGGTTCCAAACGGTTCCTTGGCGGTTCATGAGGCGGTTCCGGCGGTTCCAATACCCGGGTCGGGTGGGTCGGACCATCGGTTCCATTCTTATTTTTCCTTTAATTTTAATATAAAAATACTATAATAATGCGGACGTACCTTCGTCGATTACTTGATTCTTATCGAAATTCAATGCTTGTCATCGTTATTAAAATATTTACTAAAAAGAAGGAAAAAATTAAATTAATAAGAAACGATAAAGATGATTAAGTTGAACCTAGTATCCCGAAGAAATACTAAGCTGCCTACGTATCCCGAAGGAATCAAAGCCCACGTAGTTCTTTGTCGTACCTTTTATTTTTAATTGTTCAATGTTGATGTTGATTGACCGTGGTTCGTAAATAATCCATGATCCTATTCATCATCGTCATATGGTTGGTTAGACGAGATCTTTTTTCGTAGAAGCAAACTCCGACGCAATAGTAGAAGCAGGAATTGCAAGGATATCCTTTGCAATTCTCGATAATATGGGGAATTTTAATGATTTTTCTTTCCACCGTTGTAAGATATTATAACTACTTTGGTCGATTTCAAAGTGATGTTTAAGATAATTATCTAATTCTAAATATGAAGCGGAGGGGGAGGAAGAAGATGATCCTATAAAAGTATCATCTTGACTTATTATGTTAGCTATTATGGGGTTATAATACATGGGACGTTCCGAGACGCTAGCACGCCTAGACGTATCGCGACTCGGGTTATATATACTAGAATAATGATCATAAAGGTCTGCTAAAAGTTTTTTACAAGTTCCTACATAAATATGTACATCACTAGACGGGCGATCTAATGCTTGGTAGTAAAATCCTATTATTTTACTTAGGTTTTCCGTCCTAAAACACGGATCTAAAATTATCGCAATTCCATAAATATAAGGAAAATCAGTGAAATACGCTTTCCACTTAGCCATCATATCTGCAATCGGCTTTAAAAAAACGTTACTATCATCATGAGAATATCTAAGAAGATGATAAAAAAAAGTAATACATTCACTTATTACTAAGTGAACGTTTGGTTCATAAACATATGAAAAAATCTTAGTTGCGTGGACATATGATAAGTGCAATTATTTGCACTCATCATTTACATTTTTGCGCTCCTTTTCGATGTTTAGAGGCGGTTTAGGGTTGTTTTATGTGGTTTCACTCCATTTCGGTATTCCATGTCCAATTTGTAGCCAAATGGGTGAATTATGGTACTTTGAGTTATTTTTGTGGGTTTTTGGTGCTAATCATGTTTACAAGGCTCAAAGAACGTATCAAGTTATCAATTTTGTCAAGCCATGAAGAGTAAAAGAGTAGAAAAGTGTTGTTAATGCAAAAGTATTAAGGTGAAATTTGATACACGTCTACTCTTTTGGCTATAACGTTTGATAGGAATATCTTATTAATGCAAGGTTTGCGGCATTGGAAAGTAGACTTCAAGGGCTTTCCAACGGTATATTATACGTTCGATTCCGATAACCGAGCAAGAAATGGTGAGCGTTTGAAGTTGATGCAGTTTTTCAGTCCGGGGGAACCGTACGGTTCCGGTTCCTTGGAACCGTTGGAGCGGGTGAACCGGACCGGTCCGGTTCCTTGGAACCGTTGGTCCGGGTGAACCGGTTCGGACCGGGTGAACCGGCCCGCGGTTCTTTGGTCCGGTTCAAACGGTTTTTTCCGGCGGTTCCACGGTTCCGGCAACTTTATTCCGGCGGGTTCACGGTTTCGCGGTTCGGGATCGGTTCGGAACCTGTCGCGAACGTTCCGGTTCCGGGACCGGTTTCAAGCGGTTCGGTTCCGGGCCAACCCGGACCGTGGCCATCACTAGTAATAGATACAAATCAGGCAAGGATCTATTTTTTTATCGGCTATTCATGTGAGAGACCGTTTTACAAAGAGATAATACTTCCTCCGAATCTTTTTATTTCTCATTTCTTTATTTGGCAAATTCATATCAATTGTCTCATTTCCTTTTTTGTCTATTTTTTTTTACCTAAATTCCCCCACTTTTACTACCCCCAATACCTAACTACCACCTTTACAATTAATTTAATCAATTAAAATACCCAACTACCACCTTTTTAATGGACCCCACACCACCCTTAATAACCGTGAAAATCTAAATGGGACATCTAAAATGATTCGAAAAGAGTATCAATATAAGAAGTCCACATTCTTATTTTCTCTTTATTTTGTATTAATTGGACTATTTAACCTATATATTAATACATCTCTTGGAGAGACTGTCTCGCACAACAATTTATTTTATTTTTTTTCTGATTTGGGTCTTAATTTTTAGAACCGTGTGATTTGTATTGGATTTTGATTCTAGTAGCTAGTAGTACTAATTGCATGAGAAATTTTGAAGTATATAAGATTATTGATTAAAAAAAATAAAAAAATAAGATCCAAAACAAACTATATCCAAAAATAAGCGTCTGTTAGGTTTGGAGTGAAATCGCTGTTAAGGACAGCGATTTTGGGCCCACTAGGTTTCAAGTGAAATCGCTGGGCTTAACAGCGATTTACATGTTGGCTTGTAGACTGCTGTGCTGGCCCAACCTGGCAATTTTGGGCTGACCTGGAAATCGCTGCATCCAACAGCGATTTCCCCTGTGTTGAATTTTTTTTTTTTTGTTTTTCCTCTACAACACTATATACATACCTACACTTGCCTAAAATAAAATCAATGTATCAATTTTCATCACACTTTCCATTCGAGAACCAAACGTAAACCAATTATATAACGCGATCCATATATATACAGTTGTCGCGTACCGTAATGTTATACAATACATATTACATATACACATATATTTACAAATCTATACAATATCATACATAGTCTAAGAATCCGCAGTGGGTGTATCGCCCTCATAAATAGTGTCTAGACTAGGATAAACCAAAGGTGTACCCTCACTATCCGATTCTTGATAAAGCCTAACGTTAGTGGGATGAACCGGCGATACATAAGAACACTCGCCCTGGGACATTCCGGGAGCTGTCGGACGTACACTGTGTGTATATGGTGATTGATGATCATTTGACGTCCCCTGAGCATTTGCTTGTGTAGAAGAACAAGGAGCATCGTTCTGCGGTAATGGTTGAAGCATATGCTCATATCCAAGGCCTACCATTACACTATCGCACCTCCTGACTACTTCGTTTGACTGTTCGTGGCATACATGTCGCTGTGAGTGCATGTAGTCACGAATGCTCAACATTTGTTGCGTCTACAAAGAAAAATTTCAATTAAAATTAGATTAACATTAAATATTATATTAATTATATAAAACTTAAAGCGAAATGACTCACGAGGACATGTAATGGCACGCTAGAAGGCATGTAGTTCAGTGGGAGTGGTCGGTCTGGTATGTATCCTCGGCTAATGAACCTTCTGGTGATTCCACGATACCAGATGAGATAGTCATCGTAGAAATCCATCGGTTCACCGATCTCATCCCCATGAACTACGTAATCTTCACGTCCATCCCACCCCTCGATGTATCCCCGGTGATAAGCAGCCCAATTCACCGTGGCCTTCCCCCTACGATCCACCTCGTGGAGCTGCTTATGGTCTTCGGGTGGACCAGGCCTCGTTTGGCGCAAACCGTACTGACGCATGACCCGTTCGGGGTAGTGGTACTCAACCACGTCAAAAAAGATCATAGGCGTTCGAACACGCCACTCATCTTCGTCACCCCTATATGCGGGATACGGGTCCCATATCATCTACAACATAAAATAAGGATTAATTGTTACGAAATACATGAAATAAATTGTTACAAAATACATGACAATCAAAGTACCTGTACACTAGTCATGCGATCAAGCAAATCGCGAAAGACATGTACACCTCGTGAGGTGTTCAAGTGCGTCAATCGAGGCACGAGCCATCACGATCCATATGGCTCGTCCTCCGCGGGATCCTGCGGCTCAACATGGAGGAGAATAGGTTGCCCGTCCTCTCCCCTACGTCGTCGTGTGGAGATGGCAGGAGTGCAAAAAGTAATATGCTCCCATATCCACAACTGCATAATAAAAGGAAATATAAGTAAAACTATTCAATAACGTCATTATTATGTAAATATAGATAAGGTGTTGTACTACCTGTAGAATAACCAATGGACCCGCAATGTCGCTTGCCGGTTTCCCTCTCTTTATCGAGGCGGCTCGACACAAATGTCGGTAGAGGAAAGCAAGAGCGGCACTGGCCCAACTGTAGGATGCGATGTCATCCCAGTCTTGGTCAAGAAGCTCTAATAAGATCCCTTGCATGTCGTTTCCGGATTTGTCGACAAACAAATAGCCGGAAATAAGTACCCAACAGTATATGCGGGCATAACGCTCTAGAGCTGCATCCTCAGCATCAGGGCCCGGTAAATGAGCAAAGGTGTTATGCAACCATGTCGCCTTGACCGAAGACCCCATCATCGCTTCATCTGGAGGTAGGACCCCAAACATTCGATGTATGCGCTCTCTAGTATGGCTTGGACTAGGACCAGTGACTGCCCTCCCACTCACCGGTAGGTCGGTAAGTATAGCAACATCACGCAGTCTGATGGTCGCTTCACCCACCGACAGATGAAAGGTGTGCGTCTCAGGCCTCCATCGCTCAACCAAAGCTGTAATCATCCCTCGATCTAATGGTATTTGACCTACTCGGTGAATACCATATAAACCGGCTTCGCGCACGTATCGCAACACCCTATCGTCTACAGGCCATCTCATGACTATGGAAGGGTGGTGTCGAGTATTAAGCAATGTGTCGGACTCAAGTTGTCCGGTCCATAAGAAGTGTGAACGATGGGTGGGTTGTGAAACTAACAAGGAAGGATCTATTGGACCAGGATTCTCCATCCTGTTTGTTCAATGTGTTTACTTTTCATTATTATAATTCAAATCAACATCTAACAATCAATCATTTACTAAATTCATTCAACATCAAGTATGTATCCCAAGTATTTAACAAAAACAACAATCCATTCATTCAATTAAACATCAATAAGTAATCAACATAAAACGTTCAAATCAACAATAATAATAATAACAATAACAATAACAACAACAACAATAATAACATTAATAACAACAACAACAATAATAATAATAACATTAATAAAAAAATATCTATGTTCATGACAATAACAACAACAACAACATAATAATAATAATAATAATAATAATAATAATAATAATAATAATAATAATAATAACAACAACAATAATAACATTAATAAAAAATATCTATGTTCATGACCAAAAACCCAAATTAATGAACAATAATAAATTAATAACAATAAAATTCTATAAACTTACCTCAAATAAGCCAATTGAATAAGTAAATCAAGTTCTGCATAATAAAAACACCCACATTGAAGGTTTGAATGAAGAAGGAATACGAGGAGATTAGAGGGAGAGAAAGAGGAAATCGAAACTTAGGGTTTAATTGAAATGGAAAATGGGGAAATGAAGAAGAAAGAGGTAAAAACACTGATTTGGAAATCCGATGGTCGCATGATTTCCTTGGACATGTTGGGCCAAGGGCAGCAAATCCAAGTTAGATATGTTGAATCTGGGCCCAGCGATTTCATTTACCCAAAATCGCTGCCCTTAACAGCGATTTCCTTCATAACCTAACAGACGCTTATTTTTGGATATAGTTTGATTTGGGTTTTATTTTATTATTTTTTTTAATTAATAATCTTATATACTTCAAATTTTCAATTGCATGATGGGTTAAATTGGGCCATGAGCGGTTCTTACCCGTGCCGATGTGCAAGCCCGATCTCCATGTTTGGTTTTAACTACGAACAAGGGGCAAAATAGACAAGTTAACACCTATAAAAGAGCAATATAGGGTAAAATTTAGGGCAAAAGACAGAATGAGGCTGGGAGAGTTCTTGGGAGTTCCTGAGGACCGTTTGCCGCTCTCCTTTAACGATCGTCATACGGCGGCCGTTTTAGCCTATGATTTCTATTTTCTATTACCCAAACGGCCCTCTAAACCCAAAGAATAAGCAGTCAATTTCATGAAATTGGCTATCATCTTTGTTGCTCGATCATCATCATCATCATAAACATGGAAATACTTTTAATACTCCCTCCTTTCCCTTCAACAACAATAATAATAATAATAATAATAATAATAATAATGATAATACTTTGAGGCTGTGATGATTCTTGTCTTTTGAAGTAGTCAATTTCACTTTGGTTTCTGGGCTTTTTTTCTTTTAAAGTGGGTAATTTTCAATCTGGGTTGCCAGTATTAATCTTGGGTTAATTACTTTGGCACCATGGTTGATTCCTCCTTTTCTAAGAATTTGCTCCGACCAAACTGTTTGATGAATTCCAGATCTGAGCCTCTACTTCATACACAACATTTTGAAATATTGAATTTTTGTTTTTGTTTTTATTTTGGGTTTTTTCCAGTCCGTGGATTAAGTTTCATATGGAAAGATGGAGAATGTTGGGTTTAGATTGATTACTTAGTTGATAATTCTTTATTTGCTAGGATTTAGAAAATGGCCTGGGCAACCCAAACAAGGAGAAGAAGAAGTACTCAACTCATAAACCCAAAGAAGGTTTACTACTAAAACCAATTGGTAATAGTAGGAGTTACTCATTGAGTATATAAAGTGATGCATACTCTTCTCTTTCTCTGATGTGAGACAACTCTGATGTGAGACAACTCACATGTGGGTAACACATGGGTACTTCAACACTCCCCCTCACATGTGAGTGTCCTTAGAATTTTAGCCCACCAGAAGGGTTACAAACCTATTGGGAATGAACATCCAATTAGAGGCCCCTTAACCAGTTGTAAGATTAAATTTCCCAGTATAAACGCCCAACAACAAACCGGGCTCTGATACCATGATAGGATTTAGAAAATGGCCTGGGCAACCCAAATAAGGAGGAGAAGAAGTAGTCCACTCATAAATCAAAAAAGGTTCACTACTAAAACCAATTGGTAATAGTAGAAGTTACTTTTTGAGTATATAAAGTGATGCATACTCTTCTCTTTCTTCGATGTGGATGTGGAACTCACATGTGGGTAACATATGGGTACTTCAACAGTAGATAAAGATGATCACTTTTGGGTTCATTAGAAAAAACTTTGTTTTTATACTTTGTTATTTGAATTTATCCCACAACAAATCTATCTATACAATATACTAAAACAAAACACAGGTGACATAATCAACTCAAAAATTGATGAGTTGTCATCTTTTCATGAGATTTTTTCAGCAAAGGTGAGGTCATTAATCTTAAATGTTAAGGATGACTATAAGATGATTAATTTGACTATTATTAATACTTTAGTTGGGACTATAACATATACTATTAAAATTTGAAAAACAATGTAATAAATAGTAGAATGTAATAAAGATGCCTAAATTCTAATATATTGTATTTGACTTATAAAGCACCATTGATCTATATTTATTTAAAAAAACATTCAATCATTTACAAATTAATTATATTATTTTTAAATATACTTTTAAAAAAGAGTTTACTAAAATGTTAATTATATTATTACAATTTACAATGGTCCACTGCTTTAACATTATTATAATGATAAGTATATAAAAAAGTTTGAATTCCAATTTTCATGAATGTAATAAAATGTGTATTAAGAAATATTTAAAATTAATGTAATATTATGTCGAACTTATTCAATTTATTCGTTTTTTTCATCAAAATGAAAAAAAATCGTGCATCACACGGGAATTATCTAGTCTATACCTATAACTAAAACAAAACACGCTTACATCATCAAACATCAAAAACTAATGAATTAATAATTGCATATTTAAAAATAATTATTAATTAAGGAGGATTTTAGCAATTACTTTTAGGTGGGTGGTTATGATATGTTAAATAAGGATAATTAGGTAAATGAGAGTAGTAAGCGTAAAATTGTAAAAAAAATGTCTAAAAATAGAAATTAGATGTGAATTGACCTAAAAAGAAAATGTCTCATTTTGTGTGGAATGTAGGAAGTATTTATCAACTACTCCCTCCGTTCCTATTTGATATTCCTATTTGGGTTTTTCACAAAGATTAAGAAAAATGAAATCTTTGGTAGTAGTGGGTATTATTTTAATTATATAGTTGTGGAAAGTAATGATTGTATTAGAATTATGAGAGAAAAAATAATTAAATAGTAGTGTGAAGTAATGGAAGTATGAGAGATAAAATAATTAAATAGTAGTGTGAAGTAATAAAAAATAGGGTTTTAAGGGGTAAAATTGAGTTGAAAACTTTTCAAAAATAGAAAGTATTCTAAAGTGGAAGAACTTTTGAAACTACCCGTTATAGTAAGGTGTAAGAACATAAAGGAACGGAGGGAGTATCTATTTTAAGTATATTTTACTTCCTTCATTTTTAAATGTTCTTCGCATTTACTTTTTGCACAGTTTTCAAAGTAAATTTTGAGCCTTAATATCTCTAAATACGCATCATAAAAATTATAAAAATGTATAGTAAAAAAGTATACATTAAGACAAATCTAACGAGATCTCACATGGATATATCTTAACATCGGTATATATCTTAACATGGATATATCTTTACAAAATAGAATATTCTAAACGGGAAGAATATTCTAAGACGGAGGGAGTATTATTTATGAGGCAATTATCGCGATCAAATTATCTAATGGGTAGATATATCTTAATTGTTTAGTTTGTTTGATGACTTTAACGGGTTTGGAATTGTTTATTTCTAGACTAGATGATAATGTGTAGCTCTTTATTTGAGCTTTTAGCCGTTTTAGTATGGGGGATTACAATTACTAGACAAAAATTTACCCAATTTTTATTTGTCGCCACCCTTTTAATAAAATCGCCACCCCCTATTTTTTATTAATTAAAAAAAAAAATAAATAAAAAATTACGAAAATGCCATTAGACTTGAAACGAGTATTAAAAACAATCGAATCTTGAACTTTAACACTTTTATCACTCTAAAACTCTCACAAATTATCACTCTAAAACTCACAAAAATCCATCAAAAATTTGTCGGACTAAAGCTTTGGATTCGGAATCGTTATCAAAAAACGAGGTAATTCTAAACTCAATCTAAATTCAAATTCAAAAATGTGAAATCTAAATGTCGAAAACTCCATGGCACATTCAGCACAAAATGTGCGAAAATACCATGAGTTCAAGACAAAAGCGTCGAGTGTACCATAGTACATTACAGACGCTTTGTAAACGCCATGTATTTTCGACATTTTGTCTAATGTGCTATGTATTTCGCAATTTCGTAGCATTTTCTAATTTTTTGAATTTGCTACTGTTATCCTTTTTAATTTATTTATTATATGTTATTATTAAATTTTATTATTATATGTTATTGTTTATTAGTTTATAATTTAATAATGCTATTATAATAATTTTAATTAAACTAATAAATTTAAGTATTAATTTGTTTATGAGTTTAATTTAATTTGTTTTAAAATATGTTATTATTATTAAATTTTTGTATTTTTATTTATTTAATATTAATGTTATTATTATTTGTTATTGTTTATTTGTTTTATAATTTAACAATGTTATTATAATTAAAATATGTTTTATATTAAATTTTTGTATTTATTATTTATTTAATATTAATGCTATTATTATTTGTTATTGTTTATTTGTTTATAATTTAACAATGTTATTATAATAATTTAAATTTGTTTTAAAATATGTTATTATAGTGTTATAATAATTAATTAAATTATATAAATTTTTAGTAAATGGTGGAAATCATGGTGGGGAAGGGGTATTTTAGAGGCATTTGGTGGGAATACTTTTAGACGACCTTTACTAAGGGGACCCCTAGAGAGAGGGGTTACTTGCCGCTAGGAGGGCCAGGCGGGAAGAGGCGGCGATAAAAGCGGGCCTAACGACGAAAGTCGCTTACACCAAGTGCGGCTAACTAGTTGACCGGAAGGAGCTCACGAAGCGATACATTTGACTCGGCTACTATGATACCGAAGTTCGATGAGTCGTGGGTGAGGAGGAGCCGTGGGCGGCAGCCGTTGGGCCCCGGTCGAGGAGGAGCCGCAGTAAGTTTAAGAAAGACCGCGCCAGGTGACCTTCCAGCCGGGCGTAGCAATGTTGAGGATGCGGCTCCACGGAGGCGGAGGCGCTCACGTTCGATGATCCTGACTGGGTGATTAGAGAACCCAGCCGGGGGGCCCTGGCCATACTCGTTTGATTCCCAACCACGGAGGGCACGTAGCAGGGTTATTTTTGAGGGTTGGGCGAACCTCCTATTTTTGAGTGTCGCCTTAGGAAGGCGAGGGACTTCTATCACGTATCGCGACATAAGTCGTGAGATGTATCGATTCTACACTCACCGAGTGGCGTCTTCCTTACGCGGCACCCGCACATCGATAAGTGCTCGAAAAGCGGCCTTTGTGGAAGGTGGCGGGGGATACGAACACCTTCCACAGCCATGGGCGAGATGACTATTATGTTCACTACGGCAACGCATTTTAGGGCTTACTATCGATGGTGCTCTTCCTCTTTCCCCTCCGCGAATGGAAGTTGGGCCTCGGCTAGTTTATTTGGGGACCATAGGCCAACCGGGAGAGAGGGTCCATCGTAACGCAACGCTAACGCCGCGGAGTTGTTGAGCCGCCACCGTTCCCGCCTCGGAGACGCAAGTACGCCTACTATATGGCGTAGGTCGACGTTACTCGGTTGATAAGGGCGAGATGTGGGATGAAACCCCACCCATTTTTCGCCAACTACTACTGAGGTGAGATTGCTGGGGTGCCCTACCGGCTCTTTATCGCCAATTGGGTACGGCGTCGAGGGCTGGATGCCGGACTATTGCGGGTTGTCTGACGCTCTTACAGACATGGATTTACGAGTACTTCCCGTGCCTTCGCCCCCATCCTCGCCTAACAGATATCCGTAACAAGACCAGGGCGGAGATGTGGTCCCCCCAGAAGCCAACCAGGGAGCTAAGCAGGCTAAGAGAATACGAGGCATACCGGACTCTCGGTGAGGCACATGTTTCGTACTTTCCTTAACACACCTTTACGTTTGTTATTGTTATTTTATATTAAGATGTTTAGGGTGCGAATGTCTTATGCAGGTTGAGTGGACTCCGTACGGTAATGACCCAAGGGCTTTACTGAATGCGCACCCACGCACCACGTTCATTGGGGGTATCACTTGCTTTGATATGATCGAGGTGTATTTGCCTGAGAGGACTGTCCGGCAGCTAGGGTTTTACTGCCATTCCCCCCCTCCGGACCACGAGGCTCACCCGACCAAAACCTACGGAGGCTACTCACCGACCTTCCCCATTTGACTATGTACACCGGGGACATGGAGTAGGTTTCGTTTGTGCCAAGGTTGATCATAGAGAGTTCAGTGTAGCGCTATCCATCGAGGCGTACCCGAGTACATAGACGGTTTAGGGTGTGCCACATGCTTTATCATTCCCGTGATGGTCCACCCAACTCTTATGATATGGCGGATAACAAGGGAGGCTTATGTTAGTGCTTTGATTTTTTAAATTTAAATGCATAACTATATTTTAATGGTTGTCTAATATATTATTTTTTTGTTTTATAGTTTGCATCTAACCATGTCCCGCATGGCTCCACCCCATTGATGGGAGACGTAAAGGATTGGCGACCTGAGCAAGAAGCCGCTAATTTGTATATTGATGGATTAGAGATTTATTCGAAAATGGCAACTTTACAAGGAACAAGGGCGACATTAGATTTATGTTTATTTTTAAACTTTATTAAATATTTGTTTGGGCGTTATATTTTATTTCATTGAACTAAATTTAGATTTTTATTTTAATTAGATTTGTTTGAACTAAATTTATTTGACCTTATGTTGAACACATGTATATTTAAACCGCATGAATTCAATTAAATACAATGAAAGAATATGGACCTTAATACACGAAAAATTATAAATGTTTATATACAAGTAAAAATTATGAATGAAATACAATAAAATAATTATGGACTATCTAAGTTGATTGATCATCAAATTATTTCCTCGTTGTCTCCTCCCCAAACATCCTATTCCATAGAGATATCCTACTTTGATAGGGTCGTACCAACTCTAACAATGACAATGTCCCGCCTGCTCCAATTTTTAATGGCGGCAGTGGTGATGTATCATCGTTCATTAAAAGTTGAACGTAATGATTACGGTTCACCCAAAGAAGATGTATAAGTTTATGTACGCCACGACTTCCCGCCATTCTTCTAAGTGGAAGAGCTAAAAAATTATAATGACTATTACCATCAGTAGACCCATAGTAGGCAATGGCAATGTTCAAAAACGTTGCCGCAGCATAGAGATTTTGAGCTTCCATCCAATGATCAAACCTAGCTGGTCCAACGAGACTAATATAAAAATCCACAGCAATTAAACATTTACCAGACAAGTTGAAACTGAAATTTATTCCAGATTCGCGCCGAGTGGTTCCGCCATTGATCTCCCGCTTGATTTAGCGTGGAAGAAGATCTCGAACGCGGCCCCTTGAGGATGATCCGTGCTCACGCGCTTTGTTTCTCCTAAGGGTCTACCTGGTCGACTCGCCTTCCCTTCCTCGGGCTTCCTTGTGGCTCGTGATATTCGACCATCCGGATGTAGTTCATCTTCAAGTACGGACATGTGTCTAATCAAAATGGGATCGACATTTAACACTTCTTCACCAACCCTTCAAAGTACTCTTTCGTCAGCGTTTATCTCAACTTCTTCGTCTAGCCTCGTCTCGCCTCTGCGCTTCAAAGTTCTCCAAAAGATGTGTAAGTCGCCAGGGTGAATTACACGGTACTCTAATAGTTAAAACATGAAACATGCTGTGGAATACCATGGGTGTCAAGAACACAACCGCATTTATCAAAAACATAATCCCCCAAATCTAGCATCCGGTTCCATTCCATTGGCAGTAATCGTATAATGGATTTAAACCCTTTGTATAGCGGTTCAAATGGGCTAAGTCTAGAAGTCCGCAATCGAACTCATGGATTCCTCGCGCTTGTCTTATTTTGGCTTTGTGATTAGTCATCCGTCGTGTGCCTTTTGAACAATGTATCGAATGAAAGTTGCCACTACCAAGATAATACTTGAATGATGAGTGCGCTTTCAACTCTACTAGTAGTAAGGTTGCCAAAATGCATGCAGTCATTACGCCGTCGCATTAAATTTTTCCTTATGAGGAATCCATGTCCCCCTAAATAACGCACCACCCTTCTATTCCTTTTCGACCACCTGGCTACAATCTCATCCCACCTGCTCTCAAACTCTTCGTACGTTAGACTTTAACAGTTGGTTCCATTTTCCTTGTCTAAAGAGCTGCCCCTGCGCGTTTTTCTTACCACCGCTAAAGTTTGTCTACCATATTCTCCACATCATTTCCAATATGCCATACACAAAGTAAATGGCGACATCTACATTAAAACAAAAATCATAATTAAAACAATAAACATATACTTGGTATACAAATAAAAGATAAACATGATTCTATTTACCGGTACATCACGAATAGTCTGAGACAAACCCTCGTCTCTATCCGGGCATAACATTAGGCATCCAACATACCATATATATCCCCAACCTCTCCAAAGACCCAAGAATAAGACACGCGCCTTCATCTCAGATAAGACGAATGCAACTAAAAAGTTGTGGATTGGTTGGCGCATTCCTATTATTTCAGAAAGGGGCCACTTGCCTTTATTCGTTTTGTACGTGTGTCTATCAACACAACATAGGGCCATGTCATATCATCCGGATGATATAGGTTAGCAATCAATAGCCCGGCAACGCCTTAAGCTATCCAAATCGGCCCATACAATATAATTCTTCTCGGCCAAATGCATAATGCGAAGAGGAGTCCTACCATCCATCTCTTTTCTCCTTAATGCTTGTCTAATGTTATAGATTTGACTCAGCTAGGAAAATAATCGAAAGTTCTCCCTAATCGACGCCATTATAAACGTCTGGTTGCATGCCGTAGTGAGATTCCTTATATGTTGCCTAATATCTACATTCAACCTATTTGTTCTTACTGCCTTCTATATACAAAGAACGGGTGATTATTCCCCCTTTTCCCGGACACACTCTTATCGTCCAAGGTCTTTCTTTCCGGATTACTACGGTTCCTATGATCATAATTTGCAACGACGCCTTACATTGTACAAGGTCTAATGATTATCTAGGTTCAAATCACCCCTATATTTACCATATCTATGACAACGTAAGTACAAACTTTTCCTTGTATGCCCTTCCTTATGTTTGTAAGAAGACGCATAAAATTGAAAACCAATTTGTAATGCTATCCATCTGCCCACTTATGTAACTCATCTATGATGCAAATTCTCTATCCGAATAAATCTATCGAATAATCTACATTATCACCTAAGTTTTCATTATCCGCAAATATAAAAAAAAATATATATAAAATCTACAAATATTCAACATCAAAACTTAAAAAAGTACAATACATAATTTTAAAATAAATTAAAATATTAATAAATAAAAAAACAAAAAATCTATTAAATAAATTAAATATTTTAAATAAATTAAATAATTATTAATCACAACACAATAAATATTCAAATAATTAATTAACATAAACATAATTATATGTTAAATAAATAATTAAAAAAAATAGTGAAAATTGATAATGAAAATTCCAGTAACTTAAGCCAAAAGCGTCGGAAAATACCATGACGGTTTAAGCACAAAGCGTCTGAAGTGTACCATGGTATTGCGACGTTTTGTGCCATTAGCTCATATTCATGCATTTATCCTTGTACATGGTGTTTTCACATTTTTCTTTTTCAATTTTGAAACGATTAATTTACTTACCGAATCGTAATCTTGTTCGTTTTGGTTCGTCATTATTGTTCGATTAATTGAGCTTGTTTTCGTTTGGAACGTTTTTTTTAGAGATTTTTAGAGAGATGTTACACTTTTTCGGTTTTGAAATTATTAATTTTTTCCTGACTTATTTATATATTCAATTTTTATTTATTTTTTTTTTAATTAATTTTTTTTTTTTTTAAAATTAGGGGTGGCGATTTAATTAAAAGGATGGCGACAAATAATAATACCCAAAATTTAACAAATTAACATGCTTCATTTGTTAGATAATTTACTACATTTATTGGTCTTACTCTTATCTATAGACCACAACTACTATGACAATAATTTCTTTTTATGTGAGTTTGCAAGAAAAATACTTTTATACAACTTTTGAAAAACATAATTGAGAACAATTAAAATTTTAAAATGAATTTAAAAGTAAAGAGATAATAAAAAAAATTGTAAATAAGACTACAATCAATATATTATTTATAATTAAAATACTGTAAAGTGTTAGAAATGGTATCTAAGGGAAAGGATAAATTGTATTGAGAAGATAATTAGTAAATTTCCTTTGAGTTAACATAATACCTTATGAAATATAGCCTTCTTCTAACCCTAAGAAAAAGTTTGCCCAAATCCTTAATAGTGAAGGCATGCTGAGATGTTTTTCAAGAAGAACAATTTCCTCATTACTATTACCAATAATAAAAACATCATCCTTATATAAAGCAACTATAACAAAGACATCCATAAAGATTTTACAAACAATGAATAGTGAGTTTTTGATTGAGCATAGCTTAAAATTTCAACTCATTTAGTAAGTTAGCATGCCATTGCCTGGAAGCTTACTTATTAAGGTCATATAACGGCTTTTAGTAAACAAACGTTCCTTCTTGGATTTAGAATACCCTCTGGTATGTTCTATAAACTTTATCATGTAAATCTCCATGAAGAAACGCATTATTAACGTCTAGCTGAACAAACATCTAATGGTTTTCATTTTGACAATACGTGAAAAAGTTTCTTCAAAATCAATGCTGTATTTGTAGTTGAACCATTCTTTTAGTAATTATTGGATTAAGTTAGAAGCTGTTATTTTTGGTAAACTTTGGCTCAACAATATTGGATTCTTGAATAACACCTTCATTGTTGCTATGTTGGCCTTAACCTGAGGTGATTTCTTCCTTCCTCCATGTGTTACTCTTGGAATTGGTAGGGTAACCGTGTATTTTCCTTCATCTCTCAATGGTATGTCCATGTATTTTGCAATGATCTCAATAAAATTGAGTGTTAGGTATCTTGTTCTCAGAATCACTTCTTCCTTTGCTTCTACTGTCACTGAACTTTCTTTTTCTAATTTTGTAAGCAATAGCTGTATCTTGAATGTTATCAATGTATCTAGCCCTACTAATTTATTGATGGGTTTGCACTTGTGTCAATAACCTATGTGATTCAACATCATGAGAGTATTACATCTTGTGTGTTGGTACTTTACATCCAACTTCATTAAGAATTGTATAAGCCTTAGTGCCTGTTGACTTTTTTGAATTTTCTTTGTTAACTCACACGATACAACCTGAGCGGGAACAATTAGCAATAGGATTTAGGGCATCAGCTTCATCCCACAAAATCTTTATGTTAGTGAAGAATTCTTCGATGGATATGTCAGGTGTTTGGATTGTCTTGCTAATAGCTTCATGGATAGTGAACAATTAAGCTGAAGAAGATTGCCTAAAATGTTGTTCTAGGTTATCCCAAACTTTTATGGCAGTGTTGAAAAACAACAAAATTGCATTAACACTATGTTTGGATAACAAATTAGGAGAGAAAAGAAAGGAAGGGAAGGGGAAGGAAAGGAAGGGGAGGGAAAGAGAGGGAAATACTACTGTTTCGGAGATGAAACTTGAATCGACAATTGACCTTGGAAACACCTGAGATGACGTAGGGGAAGTTCAATCGTCGTAATGTGTAGTGGAATGATTTCGTCTTTTCACCTGTTATCCTGCATAAGACAAGTTAGCCTTGCCCGGGGGGTGATCTCCTGGAAGACCCCTCCGACGCTCAAGTCAGATCAGAGAAGTATGAAAATAAGTGAATTAGTGATCACAGGGAGATAATTTGAAGTGTTTTTGGATGGGATCTTGGAATTCACGGTGATGAAGAGGAATGTGATTTTTGTAGAGAAAAGGTGAGTAGTGAATTTGACAGAGTTTGGATGTATTATCTGAGATTAGGTTGCAAAATCCTCCAGAAAACCTGTACTTAAGCAGGAAGGAGAAGTCATTTCTAAGGGAGAAGGAGATCATGGGGTGAGTGGAGGATAATGGGTAGTTATATGGCGGTTAAAGGGGGTAGTTACTTAGGAGTGGGAGGAGGTAGTTGCAAAGTCTGGATAAGATCGGTTATAGGTGACATTATCAAATAACCAACTGATTAAATAAATAATTAAATAACTTAAATAAATGTTACCATGACAACTACATTGTTTGTATATGAAGGAAAGAAGAGGAAAAAAAGGAATTGCATTTTCCTTCCAAATATTTTCTCTTATAGAGAGATTTGGATGTTAACATAATGAAGGAAGCTAATCCCTCCAAATCCTCTCCTTCCCTTTTTGCTATCCAAATAAGGGGATTTTCATCCCTCCAAGTCCTTTCCTTTCTTTCCCCTCTATCCAAACAAGGCCTAAGAGTGCCATTAAGGAAACACATATTATGTTTTCTAATAAAGTAATAGAAATTGCCCTGTTTCAACCCTTGAAGCCCCATCTTGAAAACACAATTGAGACAGTTGGGTACAAATAATAAGGGTTTAATTGGTTTATAGTTGGGTCTGTGGGTGTTTGATTTTTTCATGATTGTTGGTCATTCTTGATGAACTTGTAGATTTCAAGAACCTTTTATGTGCATAAGAAGAAAAGGCAGGAAAAGCAACAATAAAGGAGGAAATCTGATAAACAATCTTTGTACAAAAGAACAACATAGAAGAGCAGATTGAAGCTTCTTTGATCTTCTATGTTAACGAACAAACATAAGGTCTTATTGATATTCTATATTGAAAACAAACAAGAGATTCTTGATCTTTTGCAAAAAAAAGGAAGCAATCACAGAAATAATCTCTGTACGGAAAGAATCATAAGAACAAATTTTGATCATCTGTGTTGAAGAACATACAGAAGAATCTTGATCTTCTATGTGTAGCGAGAAATACAAAGCCTATTCTGCTTCTGATACCATGTTAGAAATGGTAGCTAAGAGAAAGGAAAAATTGTATTGATTATTCAATTCAATGTATTGAATAAAAGAGTACAAAAACATATATATATATATAGGAAGAGCTAACAGGCAAAAAAGAAACTAAGCCTTTGTATAAGAAACAGTTATAACAAACTATTCTATTATAACTAACAAACAGTTCTAATTTGCTAATAACTCTTTTAGCTAAAAACAACAACTTATCATGCACTGATGAAGAAGAGCTTGCAATATAATTTAGGTAGCCTATGCTATCAGATACATAATGTTCAGTAGGATGCTTGTGCTAATTATGTCTGTAATGACTAAATTGTAAAGTAGACTTAGTTTGTTCAACATAAAGTATATAGGATATATCAAAATATGAATATTAGAAATCTCAAAGACACAGAGAGGCGTATGTATTAACAATTTGCAATGTGGATTTATCAAAAAGTTAAGTAATACTTTTATTTTTCTTATAATTGTAATAATAATATTCTCATATCTAAATTTAGTCTTCAAACAGGTAAGTTTTCAATTAGTGCTTTTATGAATCATGTCCTTATAAATCCACTATAGAAATGAAATTTGGTAGCTGTGCATAAATGGGCTTACGATTTGGACCATATATAATCGTAATCAAACTGAGTTGAAGTTAATACAAGTTTTTTAAATGTTATTAATCTTTTAAGAAGCTACTTTAATGGAGTGTTTGGCATAGCAATTTGTGGAAGGGAATGAAACTTCTGCAAAAAAAAAAAAAAAAATTAATTAATTAAAAAAAAAAAAATTCCTAAGTCTTTGTTTGTCTAAAGGAAAAGAGATTAATGATTATGAATACTGAGAAGGTCATTCCAATATTACACAAATTTTATATCTCCTAAAAGTTCATCTTTCAATCTATTCTTATTAACAATAAACATTTTATAAGGTAATTATCTTTTCTTGATTAGTTTTTGTCGATACAATCATACTTTCTCTCCCTTAATTCATCTAATATTTATATTTATTTTTTTATAACATTTTCATGAACAAATTTAATATAAATTTTTGTTTATTAAAATAAATTTGATTTATAATAAGTATAAAAATTCTGAATTTTTTTAAAAGCTAATATTTTTTTAATAATTATAAATTTGAAATTGATTTTTTTATTTAGTAGACATTAATAATAATTAAGCGAAATTCTTTAAATCAAAAGTATTACAATGCGCATATAGAAAATAAATTCACAAATTAAAAAACTAAAGTTTTAAATTGTTCATTAATTGCTATTCCTTCCGTACTTTGCCAAATATTTTCAATCAAGTTATTTATTAAGGATAAATGTGTTAATTGATCCTGAATATCATCCTTATTTGCCAAGTTTCAGTTGATATCAGCGATTCTATTTGTGTAATACTCAAACTCATCATTTAATCCACTTGTACCTTCTGATGACCATGTGGGTGATCTCCTATGCATTTTCTATCATTAGCCTAGTTTATATATGTATCTCTTTCTTCTTCCACTATCATGTCATGCATAATGATACAAGAAGTAATTATATCAAAAAGTTGTTCTTCATCCCATGCCTAGCAAGTAAGGGCTTTCTAATTATAACAAATCGAGTTTGTAACATTCTTAATGCTTACTCCATATCCTTTATTCTTGCTTCTTAATGTTGGGAAAATATCATTACTTTTAGTGTTTGTCGTTAAGTTTTTAACTAAATAAAAGTAGCCCATTTAGGATAAATTCCATCGGTGAGTTAGTTGATCATTCCATATTAAGTTCCATTCAACGTGAGAATAATGAGTGGTGCCCTTCCTCTAAACAAATCCACTAATAGATGTGATTGACATAGTAGATTGACATCATTATATGAACATGGAATTCCAAAAAAGGCACGACATATCTCTAGGTCACGATCAGTAGTAACTTATACAATTAATGTTTGATATATATCTCAACTCATTTGATATTCTTCAATCTGAAGTTGTTTTTGTTTCACAGAAAACTGATATTGTTTCTGATCTTGTTTTTGTTTTTTACGTTTCCGTCTTCCCCTTAAATTCTTCTACAATATTAAGTCAAAAAACCCTCTCCAAATACAGTCAAAGCTTTAAGTGATTAATCAACAACCATTTTCTTAGTCATGAGAGCCTTAACCTTCTTCCCACCCTCGGGTCGAGTAGATGAACCTCATTGAGGTTCACTATTGTATCCGGATAATAAGCATCATCCTTGGTCGTTGATGTTTTCCCACAACTGTCACTACCAAAACCACTAGTGATTGAAGACCACGTGGATTATCCTTGATACTTTTCGGTATTTCCTTCTACTTGCTAAATGTCTTTTAAATTTTCCATTTCTTAATAAAATTAAAGTTACCAATGCATAGGAACAAAGCAGCCATGGAAGGCGTGAGGGAAGAGGAAAGGGAAAAGGGAAGAAGAAGAAACTAACCATAGTTAGGTTAATTTCGAAAAGTTAAAGGATACTTAACGGAAAAAACTTATAAAGGTCACGTTTGTAACTAGCTTAAAAAGGTAGATATACCATTGGAATTTAAAAAAACTTAGGGGTACCATTGAGAATACCCTATACCACAAGAGTACCATTGATAATTTCCCATTTTTTTATAAGTTAATTTTTAAGCCCAACTCTTTTCAACTCTCCCCCATATTCAACCCTTACAATAAAGGGCTGGATCAGGGGCTCTAATGGGGATCCAACCCATTGCTCAGGTTTAATCGCCAAAACATGATAATCTGTCTATCCAATTGGGACTTCTTCTAGTCGATAATATCCAATAGTTGTTTATAGTGCGAGTAGGGTGGGTTGTGTCCATATAGTTGCCAATTTCTATTTCCCTATAAATAAGCGACCCATTTGATACTGGCGAATTATTTTTAGTGTTTTTACTGAAAACACCCAAAAATATTGTTTAACGTTGCAATCATTTCAGGATGGAGGAAGTAGATAAAAGATAATCATTGATTAAGACAAAGTAATAATTGTTTCTACTAAGGAAACGAGTTAAGTCTCCTTGACCAGAAGGGCTTGTTTTTGGGATGAAATACCTGCTCAAGTCGGAGTGCTAGAGTTGGGTTCGGCTATCGACCGGCAAAACGAACAGTTACTTATTGGGGGGCTGTTTTCTGGAAAGCCCCTCCGACGCTTAAGTCAGTGGCCGGTTAATGAAACAAGTAATGGATGCTATAGAGTGGTTAAAAAGAGAGAGAGAGAGAGACAACGTGCCATTAAAGGTAATAAATGCGGGTATTTATAGGCAATAGATGATCTGTTTGACGGTCCCAGGGGTATTTTTGTAATTTCACCCTTGGGGTGGGCTTTGCTGAGACGTTGACTGAACTGTTGGGCCTTTTTAAACATACCAACGAATTTGGGGCTGGTTTACCCAATAAGAATAACTACTGTACATCTAACATATTTTCAGTTGCAAATAATTGCTTCAAATCAAGAATACCAAAAAGATAGTCATTGACTTACGACTTCTTATTTAGTCATTGTTATTTGTATAGTTGCATTTATTATGACTTGTATAGTTGCGTTTAGAAATATTTTTAGACTAAGGAGATGTACAACAGCCTAAGGCCTAGGTTGGGTAACCTTCCAACATTGGCGAGGGTTTTTAATAGTTGAAAAATTGAAGGACAGCATGAAGCGTTTCAGAAATGACTTCTTCTTTTTGTACATAGCCGAATCATGGCCATTTAAGACAAGTCATGATGAACAGTCGAACCTTCAATTCAATAATAATGTCCCTCAATGCGACTTTGATGAATTTTTGGTTATAGAGCACGCTACCAAAGAAGTAGAGTTAGGGGCTTTCAAGCCAAATTTTGTACAAAGGAGTTTTGTAGTCACCTGGGATCATCTTCAAAATGATTTATTTTTATGCTCTTTAGGGCTTAGTTCGAAATATCATTAGGGTGAGTCCAAAACCCCCTTTACTTGTCTTTCCTTTATTCGGCTACTAACCTAATCTCTGTTCGCAGTTGTAGCTTTTGAAGAACGTCAAAGAAAACATCCAGAAATCATGAATAATGCTCTCAACTTTGCCCAAATGATGGCCGAATCGCTCAAGAGGAAGGTGCAGACCGAGAAGACCGTACTTCCTCCTCCTCCCAAGGTACTAGGTCTACCTTTCATTGTCCGACTCTTTACCTCCATCACGTCTATCTTTTACTGTCCGAATCAGCAAATTTACTTGTGCCTTTTGCAGAATGGAAAGAACAAGAAAGTCCCCGAGGAATCTGCCTAGCCCGCTTCTAGCAGCGCTACATATGCGCGTCAAGGAGCTTATTCTCGAATATGCCCATGAAAAATTACAGGTTACCTCGGGCTAGAAAACCCTCAACAAAGAAAGCAAGGACGAGTATGAAAGGGCATTTCGTTAGGCCTCTCAAGAACTCTAGGAGTTGTAAGCTGAAGGGCCTTACGAGGATGATAAAGCTAATCGTGTGGCCTGGGAGAAGGTGTTGCCTGGGGAAGTGGAGAAGAGATTTCAGGATATTGATTTTTCTCATTACGATATCTCTATCCCTACCCGGCACCAACCCCTCAAGCTTCTCCCATACAAGCCATCTCCCTGTTCCCTTCACCTATACCGGCCTCGCTGACTATATCTGGGGGAAGTCCGTCGTTTATTGCTGGAGGAGAGGAGATCGACCCCCTCTTCACCTATGAGGAGTTAATGGGTGAAGAGTAAGTTGCCCATTGCTTTCCCGGCTGCTGTTGAAGATGCTGAAGAAGATGATGATGATGGTTTCTTTCTTTGAGATTTGTGGACTCCGGTCCTATTCTACCCCTCTTTTTTCGTTTTAGGCTTTGGCCTTTTTTTATAAACAATTAATATTCCAAATGCATTACAATTGTAGTTTTTGCTTTTTTAATTGTTTGACGATAACATTTTAAAATTTGTTGTTACAAAAATGCTATTCAAGCAGCCGAGTACATAAATCTTACACTCCAAAGGAGTGTCCGACTGTTAATTGCAGGCCTGATATGGCTGCACACTACATAAAAATGATTGAAATGTGTAGAACTAATGGATGCCCCCAGTTTGTTTTGGGGTTTGGCGATATTAGATGTAAAATTTCTTTAAATGGTCCGAGTTCCAAGGTCTAGGTAGAATCTTGTCGTTCTGTTCCAGCTCGTAAGTCCCCGGCCTGATAACTCAAGTGACTTTGAAGGGTTCGTCTTAATTTTTCCCTAGCTTTCCCTTTTCAACAATTTTTCCAGTTGCCTCTACTTTTCTCAGAACAATGTCTCCTACCTAAAACTGCCTCGGCTTGTCAAGATCATTTTTGTACTGATCGTAATAAGTCACTCCATTGTCAGAAATGATCACCTGAGGGACGCCATATCGGGTAATTATATTCCTATAGATGAATTGATATACTTGTTTGTCCGTGATTGAGTTGAGGGCTTCGGCCTTGATGTACTTTATAAATAGTCAATAGCAACGAGGACGAATCTGCGTTGCCCACTTGCCGGAGGGAAGGGACTAAGGAGGTCGATTCTCCACCTTTTGAATAGCAACACGTCTTGCATAGGAGATAAGTAATTAGTAGACTAGAGAGGCACTGCTCCATAAAATTGACATTTCTCGCAAATTTTAACCAACTCTTCTGCATAGGCCTTGATGCTCGGCCAGCAGTATCCACCTCTCAGAACTTTTCCTATGAGAGTCCGAAATCCTTGATGTATGCCACACGCCTCTTCATAAATCTCCTCTAGGATGTATTTTCTCTTGGTGGGCGTGACATATTTAAGAAGGGGATGAGTGTAAGATATTTTATACAAGGCCCCGTTATATCACTCGAACCATTTAGCCTTCTTTGTGATAATCGACCCTAGTTCAGGGTCCTTGGCAACTGTCCGTCCCTGAGAACAGAAATATATGGACCCATCCATGAGTCTGAGTGATCTACTCCTCCCACGAAGGCATTGATGCTGGGACATTGTAGAACTTTCCACACTATATTCCTTGGTTCATCACTGATTACTGAACTGACCAGTCTTGAGAGTGCATCGGCTTGCCCATTTTCTGACCAGGGTATGTGAATCAGAACCACCGAGTGAAACTTAGCCATTCCTTCTTTTACCTTGGTAAGATACATCTTGATGCTGTCATCTTTACCCTCGTATTCACCGTTTACTTGCCCCGCTATTAGTTTTGAGTCAGTATGCGTGGTAACATTTTAGGCCCCAGAAGCTAGAAAAAATCCAAAACCAAACAGTAGCGCTTCGTACTCGGCCTCATTGTTAGTGGCGGCGATATTAAATCAAACGGAGTGCTTCAACTTTGCTCCATTTGGGAAATTGTCAACAGTCCGACTCTTGAGCAACTACGAGTTGATGACCAGTCAACATAAATTATCCAGGATTCTTTCGAGGGAACTTCTTCCAAAGAAGCAGTCATCTCCACGATAAAGTCCGCGAAAGCTTGCGCTTCGATGGTCGTTCTAGGCTCAAATTCTATGCCATAATCGGCTAGTTGGTTGGCCCAATATGCTATGCAGGCCGACTGATTCTTGCTTTCAAACACCTTTCTCATGGGTTGAGAAGTGCGTATTATAATTGTGTGCGACTGGAAATACGACTTCAGTTTTCAGCGATCCATAACTAATGTAAAGAGTGAGTTTTCAATAGGAATGTACCGGGTTTTAGAGCAGCGGAAAACGTGATGAAGAAAACTGGCAGCTGTTACTTTTTTCTCTCGGCTACCAGTACAACACTCATGGAATAATCAGAATGTCTCTCGTAGATGTTCGGCATAATCTTCAGCTTGCTTACTTTTGGCTATCATGTCATCAACATAGACTTCTAAAAATTTCCAGAAAATAGATAAAAGAAAAAAGTGAATTTTCTGGAAATTTTATCTATTTTCTGGAAATTTTATCTTTATTTTAGAAAATATTATGATTTTCTTAAGGCCATAGTTTTCTAAAAGATGGACTATATTGATTTTTTTTTGTTTCTTGAACATTTAGTAACAAAAATATAAATGTCACTATATATGCCACTAAAACTATGATTTAGTGGCATTTTCATCAAATGCCACTAAATATACGCCACTAAAACTATGATTTAGTGGCATTTTCATCAAGGGCCACTAAATATACGCCACTAAATATTGAATTTGTTGTCGTGAAATATATATATGTATATA
>CM033459.1:13437680-13475180 GCA_019425755.1 Amaranthus cruentus
TACTGCCAGTGGTGCTATAGATTATGGCTAGTGTTGTGATTCATCTAAAAACGTGTTGTTGAAGACAAATATGTGTTGCTAACTCAAACAACTATGTTGCTACTAATCATATAAATAGAGTTACTAAGGATTTATTTTATGTTGCTGACTTAAGAAATCATGTTGTTGTTGATCTCAAAAGTCTATCATACTCAAGCGCACTCATGAACCTGAAAATCAATCATGAAGCTGCTATTGTGCATTTAAGGAGCACAAAAAACAAAAAACCCATTGTAACACCCCCATAGTAGGTCAAGTTTTTGAAAACCCTTTTTAAGAAAAACCCGAGCCAAAACTTACTCATGAGAGTGCTACCGCCACATCTATTTCTAAAAAAATAAATGTAAGGCTTACGACTAGGAAACAACTAAATAAATTTAAATCCGACAAAGAGTCTTACAACTTAAGAAAAGACTTAAACGCAATCTATGTCCATAAAAAAAAACATAAACAACGAAGATAAAGTAAACTGACATATGACTCTAATAAAAGTTATAACTCTAAGTGATCCTCACTCCACAATCCCCACGTGATCAACAACCTGCAAAATAAGAATACAAGAGAAACAAGGGAAAACTCCCAAAAATCAGGAAAACTGAGTAATTCTAACTCCATCCCGTAAAATAGTTTAGTTTGAAATAATTTAAGAAAACAAACTATGATTGAGTTGAAAATAGTTGTAGAAAATAAAGTAATATAAAGCTGAGTTAAAGATTAATTTTATGAATATAAATATAATAACACATAAGCCAATTAATTAATTTGATATTTAATGATGACAACACATATATCCAATTTTAATTTGAGGGAACGAGAACGCCAGTAGGCCGAGGCTTTACCCCTATACCTACTTCATCAAGAGGTCGTCACCCTAAATAATTCATCAAGGCTAGCAGAGTAGTCTCAGGTAACCCTAGTGTGCACACCTTCTACTTGGATTACAACAAATAGAAAGAAGACCAAACATCGTATCAAGTATCAGAAATAATAATAGTAACCTATCGGTAGCTATACTAACCAAACAGGGCAACCTGTTCGTCACTCTTATACTTGGATCACAACAAATATAAGAGCTTCATTCCCATCGTGTTACACGTTACGTGATTTAACATATTTTAATAATTAGTCATGAGCACAAAATCATGTAGTCAAACGTACATTATTTATTTTATTTATAAACACAAATTTTCCAAGAAAATATATCTCAAGAGTATCCATCTGAAATCTCATTTGTCAAATCACCTTTTTATAACATCAATTGGTGACAACAACAATTAATATCATGAGTATTTCTCCTTCGAATCAAATCGTGTTTTAAAACCATTATTAAAATAATATAACTTCCATAAAATAAAATAAATTTTTTTCTTTCAAATTTAAACCATATCAAATTTTGTTATTATAATGATAATAAAATTTTTGTCAAAATAACAATTATAAATTCAAAGTTTGACAGAAATAATATTCAATATAATTTGAGAATTAAATATATAAAACATAATATTATACAAAATCATGCTACACATTTAAACAAATTCATATCACTTAGCACATAATACTAACGGGATAATCCTAAATAGATGGACATCGAGAATTACCTTGTCACGCGACAAACGTACGCTCCTAATAATCTAGATCTACGAATCCGCTGTCTACACGATAAAATAATATATCTTAGATCAATACCCCCAATCAACCCAAACGAAATAAATAATTAAAAAGGTTCTCAATTAAAATATAATTTATTTAAAAAGAACAATTTTAAAAAGGTAGTTTAAACTTTTGAAGGTTAAAGATGGAAGAATAACTTTTGGAGAAAAAGACAAAGTTTAAATAATAATAAGAAGGATTTATAAAAAAAAAAGAGAAAAGAGGAATAAAAAAAAAGAAGTTACTGGGTATTTGAAACCCACGAAAGAACCAGGAAGAAAAGAAAGAGAGAGGAGAAGGGAGAGAGAAAGGAGAGGGAGGAAGATGGCGGTTGCATGTGCCGGCCAGCGGTGGCTCCGACGGCGGTCGTCACTTGCCGGCGGCATCCCGTGAGCATCATCTCGCCGGAACTAAGGTCAGAATCTATATTTGTTTTTTTTTCTATGTCAGATTAAAATAGGGATAAAACAGTTTAAAATAATGGGATTCCTACCTTTGAACTCTCTTTTTTTTCTTTCTTCTATGAACAATTGTAGTATTCAGAATAATTTGTGGGAGGGGAATTTGTGAGAGTAGGTCTAAAATCTGAGTAAAGTTGTATTTATAGGGCTGGGCAAGAGGTTATAAGTGTCAGTTAATGGGGACAATGGAGATGATGGGGAGGAAGAGGAGGATAACCAATTTTCAGTTTTAGAAAAAGAGTATAACCGTATATCAGTTTTTTTTTCTTTTCTAAAAACTAATTTTTCAGTTTTTATTTTATTTATTTTGTACTTTTAAAATCTTTAAATTTTCTAAAAACAATTTTTTATTTAAAAAAAAACGTGATGTTACATACACTCCCCCTTAAAACAAAAGTTCGTCCTCGAACTTAAAGCTTAAACTTGAAATACTAAAACAAACTTCGATTTCCCATGTTGCTTGTTCTGTTTGTTGGTTCGTCCATAATATCTTGACCAACTTAATTTTCTTGTTCCGGATACATCTTGTTTTGGTATCAAGGATTTTTACTGGTTTTTCTTCAAAGGTAAGGGTTTCATCAAGTTCAATGGTTTCAGGTTGTATGATATGGGAAGGGTCATGGACATATTTTCGGAGTTGGGATACATGGAAGACATTGTGGACTTTGGCTAGGTTCATAGGTAAGGCTAATCTATAGGCTACTTCCCCAATTCGTTCCATAACTTCATAAGGACCTATAAAACGAGGACTCAATTTACCCTTCTTACCAAATCTCATGACACCCTTGGTTGGTGACACTTTGAGCAAAACTTTTTCACTTACTTCAAACTCTAACGCTCTTCTTCTTTTGTCTGCATACGACTTCTGAAGATCTTGCGCGCCTCTCATACGTTCCTGAACCATCTTTACCTTCCTTGTAGTCTCCTCAATCATTTCTGGTCCTAACCCCATCGACTTATTAACATCATTCCAACATATAGGACTCCTACACTTCCTCCCATATAGAGCTTCATAAGGTGCCATTCCTATGCTAGAATGAAAACTGTTATTGTAAGAAAATTCTACATACCTCAGACTATCCTCCCATGATCCACCAAAATCCATAACGCAGTACTGAACTTTAGTATCGTGCCAACTGCTTCCTGTAACATCTTCCAAAATTTGGACAGAAATTTCGAATCTCTGTTCGATACAATGTCTTTAGGCACACCATGCAATCTCACTACCTCCTGAAAATATGCGTCCGCCATCTGTTGCATTGACCAAGTATTCTTCATTGCTATAAACCTTGCGGTTTTTGTTAATCGATCCACTATAACCCATATGGCATTCTATCCTGTTTTCGACCTTGGCAATCCTACTACAAAGTCCATCGAAATTGACTCCCATTTCCATCCAGGTACTCCTAATGGTTGCAATTTTCCCCCCGGCTTCATATGTTGAATTTTCACTTTTTGACACTTTAGACACTTTGCCACATATTCTGCAACTTCACGCCTCATGTTGGGCCACCAAAAGTTCTTCTTAAGATCCTTGTACATCTTATCACCGCCAGGATGTATAGAATATGGGGAATTATGGGCTTCCGTCATAATCTTAGTCTTCAGATCCTCATCACGCGGTATGCACCATCTTCCTTTATACTTCATTACACCATTTTCATCACTTTCAAACTCAGGTGCCTGACCATCCTCCTTTAACTTCTTCAACTTAGTTAACTAGTTATCCATAATTTGCTTCACTCTAATTTCCTCAAAAATGTCGGACTTGACCATCATTCCATTCAACTGAGTATCCACATATCCATACTCTACTACTTCTAAGGTCATCCTTCGAATATCTTCACACAACTCATCTGCCAAAATCAATGCATTCATTGTATGACTTGACTTCCTACTCAGAGCATCAGCTACGTTATTTGCCCTTCCTTCACAATAATTCAAATTCAGATCATAATCCTTAATGAGCTCTAACCATCGTCTTTGTCTCATATTCAAATCCCTTTGAGTGTACAAGAACCTCAAACTCTTGTGATCAGTATAAATCTTGCACTTTACTCCAAACAAATAATGTTACCAAATTTTCAATGCAAAGACTACGGCTCCCAACTATAAGTCATGTGTGGGGTAATTCTTCTCATGCGGCTTAAGTTGTCGTGAAGCATATGCTACCACTTTTCCATCTTGCATCAGCACACAACCTAGTCCATTCTTAGATGCATCCGTATAAACCTCATATTCTCCACCTTCATTCGGTAAAGTCAGCATAGGAGTAGAAGTAAGCCTTGTTTTTAACTCTTGAAATGCCGTTTCACACTTCTCATCCCATTGGAACTTAGTGGTATTCTTCATTAAGTTAGTCATAGGCTGAGCGATTCTAGAGAAATTCTTCACAAATCTCCTATAGTATCCGGCTAAACCTAAGAAACTTCTCACTTCCGTCACATTAGTAGGTGTAGGCCAGTTCATCACTGCTTGAACCTTTGAAGGATCTACCACTACTCCATCCTTTGTGACTACATGCCCCAAAAATGCTACTTTCTCTGACCAGAATTCACATTTCGAAAGCTTTGCATACAACTTTTTTTCTCTTAAGATCTCCAAAACCTTCCTCAAGTGAGCCTCATGCTCCTCTCGATCCTTAGAGTATACCAAAGTATCATCAATAAAAACAACTACAAACTTATCCAAATAAGGCTTGAAAGTCCTATTCATAAGGTCCATAAAGACAGCAGGCGCATTAGTGAGTCCAAAAGGCATGACAGTGAACTCATAATGGCCATACCTTGTTCGAAAAGATGTTTTGGCTATATCCTCCTCTGCTATTCTTAATTGATGATAACCCGATCTCAAATATATCTTTGAAAATACTCCTGCACCCCTAAGTTGATCGAACAAATCTTCAATTCTAGGAAGTGGACATTTATTCTTCACCGTTACACTATTCAAATCCCTATAATCGATGCATAGTCTCAACGTTCCATCTTTCTTCTTAACAAACAATACTGGGGCTCCCCAAGGTGATACACTCGGTCTTATATATCCTTTATCCAACAAATCCTCAAGTTGTACCTTTAACTCTTGCAACTCGGGAGGTGCCATCCTATAAGGTGCCTTTGAAATGGGTCCTGTTCTCGGGACTAAATCAATCTTGAAATCTAACTCTCTCACAAGCGGCATCTCTGGAATGTCATCTAGAAACACATCAACAAACTCCTTGACTACAGGTATCTCTCCTAACTCGTCCTCTTTCATGCTCGTGTCTTTTACATGGCACAAATATACGGGGTAGCCTTTCCTAAGATGGGTTTGGAGATTTAAGGCAGAGATAAGCTTGATCTTTGGTGGTTCATAGGTAGTTTCTTGGTAGGTTAGTTTATTTCCCTTAGGGCCTCTAAAGGTGATTCTATGTTTAGCATAATCGATTTTAGCCTGATTCTTCCGTAACCAATCCATCCCCAAAACCAAATCGAAGTCCTTTAAATTAAACTCAATAAGGTTCACGGTTAATTCGGTCTCCGAGATAACAATAGGCATATCTAAGTAAAGGTTTCTACTGAGAAAGGTTTCTCCTGAGGGTGTGATTACCTTAGCTTGACATGAGGAAGAAGGTTTAAAGGAATGTTTTTTGATAAAAGATCGAGATAAAAAGGAATGTGAAGCACCAGAATCAAAGAGTACAAAAGCAGTTTTAGAGTTTACAAGAAAAGTACCCGTCACAACGTTGGCGTCCGAATCAGCTTCACTCTTGCTCATAACGTGGAGTCTCCCATTGAAATTGCGTCCTCCATTTCCATTGTTTCCATTGTTGTTCTGATTATTGTTGGTGTTGTACTTATCATTTGCTGAACCATTTCCTGCTTGTATATTGTTCGGGCGGTTGTTGTTCAAGTTCTGGTTCCTAGTTCCTCCGCCATTGTTGTTATAGCCCTTATTGTGTCTATTCTGCCCTGGTTGATTTCCACCTTGCCTCTTGGGACAAAAGTTTGCCTTATGTCCAGCTTCGCCACAAGTGTAACATTTAATTTGTTCCCCTTGACACGTATAGCCCGAATGACTCTTCTCACACTTCTTGCAAACCCAAGCCCTCTGGTTACCAGTTCTTTGCTGGTTTTCATTCTGCCTAGGGTTTTGGTAGTTCCTATTGTGATGTCCTCCTCCGTGGTGATTGTTCCTACCATTACCCCCATTGTTCCCAAGACGAGGTCTTTTATCATTATTTTGAATATCCGTATTACTTTGGTCTTTCCTCTTGTTCCTTCCCAAAACATCTTCTTCTCTTTGTAAGATCCTATCCATATTACAAGCCTTAGAGTAAGCCTCTGCAAGGGTAGATGAGGTACTTTCTCCTAGCCTAGTTTGTTTTTTGAAAGCTAAACCATCCTCGAACTTTTGTGCCTTAGAAACTTCATCAGGGACCATGTTAGGGCAAAACCTAGCGTACTCATTAAACTTCTGGGCATATTCCTTGACACTCATAAACTTCCCTTGGTTCAACCTATTGAATTCACTGCACTTATCTCCTAATATGCTCAGGAAAGAAACGACCTCTAATAGCAACCTTAAAAGAATTCCAGTCAAAGTTTGGTTGGTCACTAATGGTTTGTCCCTCAGTTTCCCACCATGTGTCAGCATCCTCTCGTAGGTAAAATGTGGCCTGGTCAACCTTTTGGGTCTCAGGTGTCCCATTTGCGGTAAAGATCTTTTCCATATCGCGTAGCCAATTCTCTAGCAGCATAGGGTCCTCTTTCCCAGCAAAGATAGGGGGTTTTAAGGTAGCAATCTTCTTAGCCATGACTACTTGGGGGTCATCGTGCCCATTGTTCCCATTGTTAGTTCGTTTCTGTACTAGCAGTCCTATGTTCTGCGACAACTGTTCAAGCACCCTCACTCTAGCTGCTAATTGTTCAGGTGTTTCGGCCATGTTACTTGATTGTTGACGCCTACGTGATCGAGTGTAAACGTTCATAAGCTGCCTATATAAGAAAGCTAAGGCTTTATTACAACGTTTTCATCATGTTCATACGCACTTATTTTTAATATTCACAATTGAAAGAAAGGACAAGGAAAGCAAGTTGCATGTGCAAACATAAACTCATAAAGATATTCGTAAATAAAATTCTCAATTAAACAATCCAAACACAACAAATAAAACCAACATTGTTCAAATATAAAAGACAACAAGCAAAGAAAGAAAAACTAATGAACTTCAACCTATCCTATTTTTCTAGAAACGAATAATCATCAAAATCATTTTCGAATCGGGTCTTCCTCAAAATCCTCTTCTAAGTCGTCTTCTGGGTCCTCCTCCGGGTCTTCCTCATAGTCCCCTTTAGGTTCATAATTTTCTTCATCTTCAGATTGAATCATAATGGGTATGGTGTAGGTGTTATCATCTTCCCGGTCACTCTCGTCCTCGTAGCCATAAGAATTCCCCGGTACATTATAGAGCCACTTTGCTTTAGCATCGTTCATTCTCCCTTCTAGATACTCCAAAGTAAGGAACCATTCTCCATCTTCATCCGTGTACCTTTCCCAATTGGGTCTCCCATTTTTAACTATATCATTGTATTCTTTCTTAAGCTCGGCATAAGGACCTACATCACTTAAGGTTTTAATAAGGACATCTGCCTTCTTAGGTGGTGTGTTATAATCCGAGTTGCCATGATACTTATTTAGGTGACAGTTCTCCATGCTTACACGGAGACGACGTATGTATGAAGGAATGGGTTCTCCTGCTTTCATAGAAAGGTGGTACGGCGCATCACGAAAGTTCCTCACACTCTTCCTAGCAGTGCGACGAAATCGAGGCATCTAAAAAAAATAACAAAAGACAACGGAAACGAAAATACAATTAAGAGAAATACACACTACTACTAAGTACTTAAAAGTACTTCAAAACAATAAGCCCGTTTGTCCCCACTCTCATAATTTATTTTTAATTTTAATTATATCTTACTTAAGTTATTCAAGATAATTATACCTTATACCATTTAACCTATTTTAATTTAAACTTTTATTTTAAATCCTAAACAACTCTAATCTTTGACCAAAACAAACCTAAGCTACTGATACCACTTTGTAACACCCCTAAAGTAGGTCAAGTTTTTAAAAACCCTTTTTAAGAAAAGCCTGAGCCAAAACCTACTCATGAGAGTGCTACCGCCACATCTATTTCTAAAAAAATAAATGTAAGGCTTACGACTAGGAAACAACTTAATAAATTTAAATCCGACAAAGAGTCTTACAACTTAAGAAAAGACTTAAACACAATCTGTGTCCATTAAAAAAAAACTTAAACAACTGAAGATAAAATAAACTGACATATGACTCTAATAAAAGTTATAACTCTAAGTGATCCTCACTCCACAATCCCCACGTGATCAACAACCTGAAAAATAAGAATACAAGAGAAACAAGGGAAAACTCCCAAAAATCAGAAAAACTGAGTAATTCTAACTCCATCCAGTAAAATAGTTTAGTTCGAAATAATTTAAGAAAACAAACTATGATTGAGTTGAAAATAGTTGTAGAAAATAAAGTAATATAAAACTGAGTTAAAGATTAATTTTATGAATATAAATATAATAACACGTAAGCCAATTAATTAATTTGATATTTAATGATGACAATACATATATCCAATTTTAATTTGAGGGAACGAGAACGCCAGTAGGCCGAGGCTTTACCCTTATACCTACTTTATCAAGAGGTCGTTACCCCAAATAATTCATCAAGGCCAGCAGAGTAGTCTCAGATAACCCTAGTGTGCACACCCCTTCTACTTGGATCACAACAAATAAAAGGAAGACTAAACATCGTATCGAGTATCAGAAATAATAATAGTAACCTGACGGCAGCTATACTAACCAAACTGGGTAACCTGTTTATCACTCTTATACTTGGATCACAACAAATATAAGAGCTTCATTCCCATCGTGTTACACTTAACGTGATTTAACATATTTTAATAATTAGTGATGGGCACAAAATCATGTAGTCAAACGTACATTATTTATTTTATCTATGAACACAAATTTTCCAAGAAAATATATCTCTAGAGTATCTATCTGAAATCTCATTTGTCAAATCACCTTTTTATAACATCAATTGGTGACAATAACAATTAATATCATGAGTATTTCTCCCTCGAATCAAATCGTGTTTTAAAACCATTATTAAAATAATAAACTTCCATAAAAAAAGTAAATGTTTTTCTTTCAAATTTAAACCATATCAAATTTTGTTATTAAAATGATAATAAAGCTTTTATCAAAATAACAATTATAAATTCAAAGTTTGACAGAAATAATATTCAATATAATTTGAGAATTAAATATATAAAACATAATATTATACAAAATCAAGCAACACATTTAAACAAATTCATATCACTTAGCACATAATACTAACGGGATAATCCTAAATAGATGGACATCGAGAATTACCTTGTCACGCGACAAACGTACGCTCCTAATAATCTCGATCTACGAATTCGCTGTCTACACGATAAAATAATATATCTTAGATCAATACCCCAAATCAACCCAAACGAAATAAATATTTAAAAAGGTTCTCAATTAAAATATAATTTATTTAAAAAGAACAATTTTAAAATGGTAGTTTAAACTTTTGAAGGTTAAAGTTGGAAGAATAACTTTTGGAGAAAAAGACAAAGTTTAAATAATAATAAGAAGGATTTATAAAAAAAAAGAGAAATGAGGAATAAAAAAAAGAAGTTGTTGGGTATTAGAAACCCACGAAAGAACCAGGAAGAAAAGAAAGAGAGAGGAGAAGGGAGAGAGAAAGGAGAGGGAGGAAGATGGCGGTTGCATGTGCCGGCCAGCGGTGGCTCCGGCGGCGGTCGTCACTTGCCGGCAGCATCCCGTGACCATCATCTCGCCGGAACTAAGATCAGAATCTATATTTGTTTATTTTTTTTTTTCTATTTCAGATTAAAAAAGGGATAAAACACTTTAAAATAATGGGATTCCTACCTTTGAACTCTCTTTTTTTTCTTTATTCTATGAACAATTGTAGTATTCAGAATAATTTGCGGGAGGTGAATTTGTGAGAGTAGGTCTAAAATCTGAGTAGAGTTGTATTTATAGGGTTGGGCAAGAGGTTATAAGTGTCAGTTAATGGGGACAATGGAGATGATGGGGAGGAAGAGGAGGATAACCAATTTTCAGTTTTAGAAAAAGAGTATAACCGTATATCAGTTTTTTTTTTTCTTTTCTAAAAACTAATTTTTCAGTTTTGATTTTATTTGTTCTGTATTTTTAAAATCTTTAAAATTTTTGAAAATAAATTTTTATTTAAAAAAAAACGTGATGTTACATACACTCCCCCTTAAAACAAATGTTCGTCCTCGAACTTAAAGCTTAAACTTGGAATACTAAAACAAACTTGGACGGTATGGTAGACTCACATCACCTTCTTATGTTAAAAAGTTTCGCCCTCGAAACTCGACATACCAGTTCGAAAAGTTCGGGGTATTGCTTTCTCATGTCAACTTCGGTTTCCCATGTTGCTTCTTTTGTTTGTTGGTTCGACCATAATATCTTGACCAACTTAATTTTCTTGTTCCGGGTACATCTTGTTTTGGTATCAAGGATTTTTACTGGTTTTTCTTCAAAGGTAAGGGTTTCATCAAGTTCAATGGTTTCAGGTTGTATGATATGGGAAGGGTCATGGACATATTTTCGGAGTTGGGATACATGGAAGGCATTGTGGACTTTGGCTAGGTTCATAGGTAAGGCTAATCGATAGGCTACTTCCCCAATTCGTTCCAAAACTTCATAAGGACCTATAAAACGAGGACTCAATTTACCCTTCTTACCAAATCTCATGACACCCTTGGTTGGTGACACTTTGAGCAAAACTTTTTCACCTACTTCAAACTCTAACGCTCTTCTTCTTTTGTCTGCATACGACTTCTGACGATCTTGCGTGCCTCTCATACGTTCCTGAACCATCTTTACCTTCCTTGTAGTCTCCTCAATCATTTCTGGTCCTAACCCCATCGACTTATTAACATCATTCCAACATATAGGACTCCTACACTTCCTCCCATATAGAGCTTCATAAGGTGCCATTCCTATGCTAGAATGAAAACTGTTATTGTAAGAAAATTCTACATACCACAGACTATCCTCCCAAGATCCACTAAAATCCATAATACATGCTCTTAACAAATTCTCAAGAGTCTGAATTGTTCTCTCCGTTTGACCATCTGTTGCTGGGTGAAACGCAGTACTGAACTTTAGTATCGTAGCAACTGGTTCCTGTAACATCTTCCAAAATTTGGACAGAAATGTCGAATCTCTGTCCGATACAATGTCTTTAGGCACACAATGCATTCTCACTACCTCCTGAAAATATGCGTCCGCCATCTACGAATCCGCTGTCTACACGATAAAATAATATATCTTAGATCAATACCCCACATCAACCCAAACGAAATAAATAATTAAAAAGGTTCTCAATTAAAATATAATTTATTTAAAAAGAACAATTTTAAAATGGTAGTTTAAACTTTTGAAGGTGAAAGATGGAAGAATAACTTCTGGAGAAAAAGACAAAGTTTAAATAATAATAAGAGGATTTATAAAACAAAGGGAAAAGAGTTATAAAAAAAAAGAAGTTACTGGGTATTAGAAACCCACGAAAGAACCAGGAAGAAAAGAAAGAGAAAGGAGAAGGGAGAGAGAAAGGAGAGGGAGGAAGAAGGCGGTTGCATGTGCTGGCCAGCGGTGGCTCCGGTGGCGGTCGTCACTTGCCGGCGGCATCCCGTGACCATCATCTCGCCGGAACTAAGGTCAGAATCTATATTTGTTTTTTTTTTTCTATTTCAGATTAAAAAAGGGATAAAACAGTTTAAAATAATGGGATTCCTACCTTTGAACTCTTTTTTTTCTTTCTTCTATGAACAATTGTAGTATTCAGAATAACTTGTTGGTTGTGGGAGGGGAATTTGTGAGAGTAGGTCTAAAATCTGAGTAGAGTTCTATTTATAGGGCTGGGCAAGAGGTTATAAGTGTCAGTTAATGGGGACAATGGAGATGATGGGGAGGAAGAGGAGGATAACCAATTTTCAGTTTTAGAAAAAGAGTATAACCGTATATCAATTTTTTTTTCTTTTCTAAAAACTAACTTTTCAGTTTTTATTTTATTTATTTTGTATTTTTAAAATCTTTAAAATTTCTGAAAACAAATTTTTATTTAAAAAAAAACGTGATGTTACATACAATCCCCCTTAAAACAAAAGTTCGTTCTCGAACTTAAAGCTTAAACTTGAAATACTAAAACAAACTTGGACGGTATGGTAGACTCACATCACCCCCTTATGTTATAAAGTTTCGCCCTCGAAACTCGACATACCTGTTCGAAAAGTTCGGGGTATTGCTTTCTCATGTCAACTTCGTTTCCCATGTTGCTTCTTTTGTTTGTTGGTTCGTCCATAATATCTTGACCAACTTAATTTTCTTGTTCCGGGTACATCTTGTTTTGGTATCAAGGATTTTTACTGGTTTTTCTTCAAAGGTAAGGGTTTAATCAAGTTCAATGGTTTCAGGTTGTATGATATGAGAAGGGTCATGGACATATTTTTGGAGTTGGGATAGAAGACATTATGGACTTTTTCTAGGTTCATACGTAAGGCTAATCTATAGGCTACTTCCCCAATTCGTTCCAAAACTTTATAAGGACCTATAAAACGAGGACTCAATTTACCCTTCTTACCAAATCTCATGACACCCTTGGTTGGTGACACTTTGAGCAAAACTTTTTCACCTACTTCAAACTCTAACGCTCTCCTTCTTTTGTCTGCATACGACTTCTGACGATCTTGCGCGCCTCTCATACTGTCCTGAACCATCTTTACCTTCCTTGTAGTCTCCTCAATCATTTCTGGTCCTAACCCCATCGACTTATTAACATCATTCCAACATATAGGACTCCTACACTTCCTCCCATATAGAGCTTCATAAGGTGCCATTCCTATGCTAGAATGAAAACTGTTATTGTAAGAAAATTCTACATACCTCAGACTATCCTCCCAAGATCCACCAAAATCCATAACACATGCTCTAAACAAATTCTCAAGAGTCTGAATTGTTCTCTTCGTTTGACCATCTGTTGCTGGGTGAAACGCAGTACTGAACTTTAGTATCGTAGCAACTGGTTCCTGTAACATCTTCCAAAATTTGGACAGAAATCTCGAATCTCTGTCCGATACAATGTCTTAGGCACACCATGCAATCTCACTACCTCCTGAAAATATGCGTCCGCCATCTACGAATCCGCTGTCTACACGATAAAATAATATATCTTAGATCAATACCCCACATCAACCCAAACGAAATAAATAATTAAAAAGGTTCTCAATTAAAATATAATTTATTTAAAAAGAACAATTTTAAAATGGTAGTTTAAACTTTTGAAGGTTAAAGATGGAAGAATAACTTTTGGAGAAAAAGACAAAGTTTAAATAATAATAAGAAGGATTTATAAAAAAAAGGGAAAAGAGGAATAAAAAAAAAGAAAAAGTTACCGGGTATTAGAAACCCACGAAAGAACCAGGAAGAAAAGAAAGAGAAAGGACAAGGGAGAGAGAAAGGAGAGGGAGGAAGAAGGCGGATGCATGTGCCGGCCAGCGGTGGCTCCGGTGGCGGTCGTCACTTGCCGGCGGCATCCCGTGACCATCATCTCGCCGGAACTAAGGTCAAAATCTATATTTGTTTGTTTATTTATTTATTTTCCTATTTCAGATTAAAAGAGGGATAAAACATTTTAAAATAAATGGGATTGCTACCTTTGAACTCTTTTTTTTCTTTCTTTTATGAACAATTGTAGTATTCAGAATAACTTGTGGGTTGTGGGAGGGGAATTTGTGAGAGTAGGTCTAAAATCCGAGTAGAGTTGTATTTATAGGGCTGGGCAAGAGGTTATAAGTGTTAGTTAATGGGGACAATGGAGATGATGGGGAGGAAGAGGAGGATAACCAATTTTCAGTTTTAGAAAGAGTATGACCGTATATCAGTTTTTTTTTTCTTTTCTAAAAACTAATTTTTTAGTTTTTATTTTATTTATTTTGTATTTTTAAAATCTTTAAAATTTCTAAAAAAAATTTTTTATTTAAAAAAAAACGTGATGTTACACCCATAATAAGTAGCCTATGTAGGAGTTGAAGCTACATCCTCTATGCAAATGCATTGCGCTCTACCAAGTTGAGCTAATAGGCTAGAAAATATAAACAAAGATGACAACCATCAACCATCGTCACTAGAAGACCTTGTGGTACCACAAAGGCAACAACAACACTACCAAATCTGGCAGCAGTAGAAAAAAAAAACCATAGAAAGAACGCAGTTTCCACGTTTTGAACACAATGTAGTCCTAATAAGTGAAAATAATTTAATAAAATACAGAACAATATTAAATATAATAAACATAATTTTAAAATTTAATGAAATAAAGTAATAAAATAAAGGAAAATTATCATTGGTGCCCCTTAGGTATGCGTTATTATCAATGGTGTATAAACTTCTTTTTTTTTCCAATGGCACCCCTGACGTTTAGGGGTAATTACAACCGTGACCTTTTTAAGTATTTTCCGTTAAAATTCCATTAAGTTTTCGAAATTAACCTAACTAGGGTTAGTTTCTTCTTCTTCTTCACTCCTTCCATGGCTGGCTTCCATTTTTCTCTTACCCTAATTTTTCTCAGAAAAATCCATTTTTCTCAATCATACAACTTTTCTCAATAATTCTACTTTTTCTCTATTTTCCCCCTCTTTCTTTTATGTCTTCTCTCTTTCTAACCCTAATTTCTGATTCATAGTCCCACTTTCCCCCATATAACAACGATGCCAAATATAACAAAAGGGATCATTACAAAGATGATATGCCATTAATGGAGTTTTATAACAGGAGGAATAAGGATAAATTAGGAAATGTAATTCCTTCCAAAATAGAGAAAAAATGTGCAGATTTGAAGAGGAAATTAAGCAGGAGAGAGAAATGGGTTGTAAAGACATTGAGAAAATTAACCCAGAAAATGAAAGTAAAGACCCAAAAAGAAGGGTATTGTCATTGATGATGAAGAATTACTGAAAGAAAATGACATTACCCATGGAAATGTAAGTCGATTTTGGTTTGAAGTTAATTCAATTAAAAAGGAGGATGATGACGGTGGTTCTACTTCAAGGAAGCAAAGGAATTCTAAAGCTTCTATTCTTGTTAAAAAGCCTAAGAAAATTCAGTTTTCTAATGTTGTTTTTCCCCCTAAATTTTTGTGTCCATTTCTAATTGTGTTTGTGTTGCCTTTTGATCTACTTGCTGTTGCCTTGTATGTTTGAGTTGATTGTGTTTGCTGATTCAATGGTAGTTGTTGTTCCTGGAACAAAGTTATAGTTATTAAGGGATTTTTCTGGGTTTTGAAGAAAGGGCAACCATGGAAGACAACCATGGAAGGAGTGAAGAAGGGGAAGAAGAAACTAACCCTAGTTAGGTTAATTTCAAAAACTTAACGGACTTTTAACGGAAAATACTTAAAAAGGTCACGGTTGTAATTACCCCTAAACGCCAGGGGTGCCATTGAAAAAAAAAGAAGTTTATACACTATTGATAATAACGCATACCTCAGGGGCACCAATGATAATATCCCTACAATAAATGCTATCAAGTATCAACATAGATCAAGAAAATGCCAATAAAAAAACGTACAAAATTAATCAAAGAAATAACAAAGAATACAAAATTTTTGTTCAAACATTAACAAAACAAAAACACATTCAATGAAAAAAAACTTGCATAAAATTCGAACAAAATAAGAAATTTTGTTTAAAACAATATTATCGAAATAGCACAAAAATTACAAAAAAAAATCCAATTGAACGATTTCAAGTATTAAAACACTAGATCTAACAATACTGCACATGGAAATCACACAAATTCTCAAATAAACTCACCAAATATTGAAAAACCCTAACTTATGACAAAATAATTGAAGTAAAGGACATTAAAATTCTAAAGCTCCTATTCTTGTTAAAAAGCCTAAGAAAATTCAGTTTTCTAATGTTGTTTTTCCCCCTAAATTTTTGTGCCCATTTCTGATTGTGTTTGTGTTGCCTTTTGATCTCCTTGCTGTTACCTTGTATGTTTGAGTTGATTGTGTTTGCTGATGCAATGGTAGTTGTTGTTCCTGGAACAAAGTTTATAGTTATTAAGGGATTTTTCTGGGTTTTGAAGAAAGGGCAACCATGGAAGACAGCCATGGAAGGAGTGAAGAAGGAGAAGAAGAAGAAACTAACCCTAGTTAGGTTAATTTCAAAAACTTAACGGATTTTTAACGGAAAATACTTAAAAAGGTCACGGTTGTAATTACCCCTAAACGCCAGGGGTGCCATTGAAAAAAAGAAGAAGTTTATACACCATTGATAATAACGCATACCTCAGGGGCACCAATGATAATATCCCTAAAATAAATGCTATCAAGTATCAACATAGATCAAGAAAATGCCAATAAAAAAACTTACAAAATTAAATCAAAGAAATAACAAATAATACAAAATTTTAAAACCATTTGGGGCCAAGGAAAAAGAACCCAGGGGGGGGGTTAAAAAAATATTTCAAAAAGCATCCCCCTTTTATTAGTGGTGGTTTTTTTGGGGAAAAAGGAAAAAAAAAAGTATTTTTTTTCAATTCTAAAAATGAAACGTGTGGGAAGAAAAAAAAGAAGTACAAAAGATGTAATTTTATGAAAAGCTATTGGAAAAAATTTTAAAAAAGAGGTTTTTTTTTAAAATTTTGGGCAAAATAAATATGGGAAAAAGATAAAAAATTTAAAAGGGGGGAAAAACCCGGGGGAAATTCCCCCAAAAAAAAGAAAAAAAGAAATCTTTTCCTTTTTATAACAACTTTTTTTTGGGGTGTTTATTTATTGTCATTAGACCCCCCCCCCCAAAGGGGAAGTCCCCCCCAAAACCCCCCCTTTTTTCCCCCTTATGCATTTTGGGGAAAGGGGGACTTTTAGGAATTCTTTTATTGAAAAAAAACTATTTCGGGCGGGGAAAGGGTTTCCCCGGGAAAGACCCCCGGACCCACCCCCTTGGGGTTTTTCGCGGGTCACCCAGGCATCTTCCTCCATAAAAGATCCGGCAAAGAAACCGAGAGGATTATTTAAAAAAAGGCCCCTTAAAAATTAATCACCCCCAAATTATAAAAAAGGGGATTAATTTTTTTGGGGTTGTTTCATAATAAAAACGGGGAAATTTTGGGCCCCAAGGGGAGGGGCCCAAAATTTCCCCTTTTTTTCCCCAAAAGTTACTGAATTTTTAAAAAAAAAAGTGAAGATAAAAATTCACACAACAAAAAAGTCAAAAAAAAAACCCCCACCTAAAAAATTTTCCCCAAAAGGAAAAAAACCTTTTTAGAAATATTTTTAAAAAGAATGTGGGGGGCCCCGGGGAACCCGGGGGGGCCCCAAAGTTCCCGGGGAAGATGGGGAATGTGTAAAATCCGGAAAAAAATGGTTTAAAAATTTAACAGGAGTGTTTTTTTACCGGTAAAACCCGCTTTAAAATTTTGGGGAAAATGAGTAATTTTTCCCCAAAAAAAAAAGGGAAAAATCATTATGGAGCCCCGGGGGAAAAAGGGGAAATTTTCCCTTTTTCCCCCGCCCTTTTTTTAATTTTTAAATTTTTTCCCCGGTGCCCCCGACGAAATTGGGACAAGGGGGGAAATTCCGTACCCAAACAAAATCGGGCCCCCCTTCCCCGGCCCCGCCACCCCCCAAAAAAAGGGGAAACCCCTCTAAAGGGGCCGGCTGGGCCAAGGGTTTCCCCCCCAAACGGGCTCCCCCGAAAAATAAAAAGAATCAATCCCGAAAAAAAACCCCAAAAAGGGGTTTGGAAAAAAATTCCCCCCGGGCCACCCCCAAAACCCCCGGGAAAGGGGGGGGGGGCCCCCCAAAAGGAAAACCGTTTAGCTTCCCCCCGGAGGCTTTTGGAAAAAAACCCCCCAGTTAGGATACCCCCAACCCCCCTTTTAAAGCCAAAAAACCCTTTGGGAAAACCCCTTACCCCCAAAACCTGCTTTCCCCCCCGGGGCCCGGGGGGGGGGTTTCCCCAAAAACCCTCATTTCCCAAAATTTTTCCCTAATGCCCCCGGGCCCTTTTTAAAACCCCAGATGGATAGGATAGTCATAGGGATGCCGGGGGGAAAATTTTTCATATACAACGGCTTTTTGGGTTTGGGGGTGGGTCCGAGCCTCCCGGGGCCCTTTCATTTTTTGGGAAAAAAAATTTTCCCGGGAAAAAAACCCCCGGGGCCCTTTGGGGGGCGCCCAAATAACCCATTGAAAAATTTTTTAATTATCCGCCGGGGTGGAAAAAAAAAAAGGGGGAACCCCCCGGGGATTCAAAAAAACCCCAAGGGGGGAATCCAAAAAACATCCTAACTTTTGCTTTGGGGGGTAACTCAAAGGGCCCCGGGGTTTTTAAACCCTTTTAAAAAAAAAATTGGTGGACCTCCAAAAGATTTTTGAATGAAACCCGGGGAAATACGCATTGCATGTTGATGTGGGGGGGATTTCAAACCCCGGCGGGGGGGAAAAAAGGGCCCCGGGTTAAAATTTTGGGAAGCTCCCCAAAACAACGCCCCCGGGAAAAAAAATTTTTTTCTTTGCAAAGACTAAAAAATTTTGGGGGAAAACCCATAAAGGGGCCCCGGCGGGAAAAAACCCCTAAAGAATTTTCCCCGGCCACAACCCCCGGCCCACGAATAATCTTTTTTAAAAATTTTTTTGAAAAAAAACTTTTGACCCCCTGAAAAAAAGGGCCATTTTCAGCCCCAAAAAAAAAATTCCCCCACCAAAAAAAATGGGAATGAAACCCCCCCTTCGGGGGGTAAAAACCCCAAAACCCCCAAAAAAAAAAGAAATTCCCCTGAATATCGGGGCCGGTATACCGGCCCGGGCGCAAGGTAGCAACATCCCCGGGGGGGGAAAGGGGGATGGAAATAGAAACCCCCGGGGAATTTTAACCGCCCATACACCCTTTTTCCCCCGGGGGGTTGCGAAAAGGTTTATATCCCCCCCGACCCGGTGAGGGATAACCCCCGGATCGTGCGGGTATTATTAAAAAAAGGGTTTTTAAAAAGTTACCCTAAAAAACCCGGGGGACCCCCTGAAAAATTTAAAAAGTCAAAAAACCTTTAACCCGGGGGGTTTCTCAAGTCAAAGGGGGGGGGAAAGGGGGAAAATCCCCTACCGCCCATCCGGAAGAGGGGTCTTCCCCCCCCCCGGGGAGTTTTATATTTTTAAACCCCCCCCAACCGGGGATACAATTGCCCCCAAAGGAAAATTCCCCGGGTAACCCCCGGGGGCCCCCCCTTTTTTTCCCCGGGTTGGGGGCGTGGGAGGGGAAAGGGGGATGGGGTTTTTAAAAACCCCCGGCCGAAAAACCAAATCCCCGGGGGAAGAAAAAAGGGGAAGGGGCCCCCAAGATCGATTTAGCCGAAAAAAAAAAAAATAAATAAAAAAAAGAAAAAAGGGGGATGAAAGTAACCCCCCTTTAAATTTTGGGGCCCCCGGCTCAAATGTCTTGTTTTTGGGGACCCCTCCCCCCGGGGGGGGAAAAAAAATTTTTCCCCCATAAAACCCCCCGGGATTAAGTTGACCCCCAAAAGAAATCGAAGAAATCCCCGATCAAAGGGGAACCGGAAAAATAAAAAAGGGGTTAAAAATTTTGGCCCTCGGTTTCCCCCCCCCCCCCTTGGAAAATCCCTAAAAAAATCGGGATCTTTTCGCCACCCCCCAAAAGCCCCGGATATCCCCTGCTTATCCCCCGGGGGGAAAAAAAAAACGCCCCAAAAGGAAAAAGGAAATTTCAAAGGCAAAAAAAAAAAATTTTTTGGGGGTCCAAAAAGGGGGAAAAAATCATAAGGGGGAAAAAAAAAGGCGTGGACCCCCGGGTTCATTGGGGCCAAAAGCCCCCCAGGGTGGCTAACATTGTCCCAGGAAAAAAGGCCCCCGGGCCCGGGAAAAGGGGGGTAAAAGAAAAACCCTCCAAGCCAAATAGTTTCCCCCCCAAAAGGGTTTTTTCCCCCCCCCCAAAAAAAACCCCGGGAAAGTTGTTTTCAACTCGGGGAAAACCTTTTATCATGTTTTTGGATCCCTTTTTCCCGGGATCATCAAATATATACCCCCCGGGCAAAAAAAAAAAAATTCCCCCGGGTTTTTTAAATTTTAAAAGGGTGATCCTTTTGGTTTAAATGAATCGGGGGGCAACCTACCAAAGGTGAGGGAAAAAAATCAAAAAAAAGGGGGGGGAAAGGGGAACCCCAAAAGAAGTTTTTTTTAGTTTTTTTCCCCCATTGTAAAAAAAAACAGAGGTGAAAGGTAAAAAAAACCGGGGGGGGGAAAAACTTTCCCAAAAAAAAAAAAATATATAAGGAAACTTAATCCCGGAAAATCCCCCGAAAGTAAGTGGGGAAAAATTTTTTTGGGCTCGGTTGCTTAAAGAGGGTTTAAAGGGAAAAATTTGGGGTAGGAAATTTTTTTCCCCCCAAAAACCCCTTGGAAAAATAAAAACCTTTTAAAAAAACCCCCCCAAATACCCCTACAAAGAGGGGGGAGGTTTTTTGGGGGGACCCCAAACCACAAGGAACAAGGGCTGGGAAAAAAAAAAGGGGTTTGGGGGGAAAGGTTTTTTTTGGTGAAAGGTTGGGGGTAACCCCAATCTAATGAAAAAATATAAAGCAAGGAAAAAACCCCGGGGGTTAGGTCCCCCCCAGGTGGTCTATTGGAAATATAGATAGGCTAGGTGGGGAGACAACGGGTCAAACGAGACACCCCTAGACATCGGGGAAATTGATGACCTAAAAACCCCTGGAACCACCCATAATGGGGCCCCCCCTTAGTTTTTTTGGGGGGGAAAAAGGGCCCCTCAAATTCAAACAACAAACCAACATCAACCCCAAAAACCCCCCCCTAAACTTTTAAAAAAACAACCAAAAACCCAAGATTTCCCTCCCAAAAACCCCAAAAACTACTCCCCAAATATTAAAAACAAAAAAAAGAAGAGAAAAAATTTTAAAAATATTCTAAAAACATAAAATAAGATAAAAAAAAAGCTTTAAAAAAAACATGAAAAAAAAAAAGGGGAAAAAAAGAAAAAATCTACCAAAAAGTTTTTAAATAAAAAACAATAAAAAGCAATAAACAAAGCAAAAAATGAAAAAACAATAAATAAAAAAGGGAAATTACATAAATGAAAAAGGGGAAAAAAAAAGGGTTAAAGGGAAAAACTAAAACCCCTTTTTTGGCAGGGGAAAAGAAGGGGGAAAACAATAAATGTTGATGGGCAAATGGAGATTGGGCAATTGGGGAAAAAAAAAGGGGGTGTAATTATTTTTTTTTCCCCTTTGGTTTTTTTTCCCCCTTTCCCCCCGGGAAATTTTAATAATAAATATCAAAAAAAAAATAAAAAAAAACAAAAAAAAACAAAGTTTTAAAAATTTGGGAAAAAAAACCAAACCCTCTGGGGTTTTCTCTTCTCTATTTTTTTTTCAATTCAAAAAATTCACAAATAATTTCTTTTCCCTTCCCCTTTAACCTAATAAAATTTTCTTTTTTTTCCCACTTCCCTTCCTTTTTTTCCCCCCCCTTCTCTTTCCCCTTTCCCCCCTTTTTCAAAAATTCCCCCCTTTTTTTGACTTCCCCTTCTTTTTAAAAAATTCCCCCCAATAAAAAATTAAAGATTTTCAAAAAATTTTGGGGGGGCCGGGGCCCCAAAAATGTTTTGGAGGTTTTGGGGAAATTTTAAAAAGAAAATTAAAACTTTTTAAGATTTTTTTCCCCTTTTTAAAAACTCCAAGGAAAAAGGATTTGGGACAATCATAAATTTTCATAAAAAATTTTTCCCCCAAATTTTTGGCGGCCCCTTTAAAAAGGGTTTTTCCCCTTTATTATTTCTCTCCCTTGTTGATCCTTTGTGGGGGTTTGCAAAAATATTATATATAGAAAATTTTTGGAGAACCCCCAAACCCAAAAACCCCTTTTTAAATTTTAATTTGGGGTGGGGGGGCTTTTTTCCGTTAAAAGGGGGTTTCTAAAAATTTTTAAAATTTTTGCTAAAAACCCCAAGGGTTTTTTTAAAAATTTAGGAATTAATATTTAGAATTAAATTTAAAAAAAAATTTTCCCGGGGTTTAAATTTTGTCCCCTTTAAATTTTTTCCCAAAAATCAACAAAAAAAAAAAAAAAATTTTAAAATTTTTCCAAAAAATTGGTTAAAATTCTCTGGCGGTTGACGCGGGAACCTTTACGCTTGCCCCCGGGTTTTGGGAAAACTGTTTTTAAATAGGGGGGCCCCCGGCCCCCATGGCCCCAGGACGGCCGACAAAAAAGGTTTTTTCCCCAAAACCTTTTCCCTTTCCCTGCGGCCCCGTTTGACAATGGGATGTAAACCTAACACAACAATCTAAAAAGCTAATTTTTTTTGTTTTAAATTTTTTAAACCCAAAAAAAACCAAAGGGGGGCCCCAAAAAAACCCCCTTTTTGATGATAAAACCAAATTTTATGGCCAAACTTAAAAATTAAGTAAAAAAAATGACTTTGGAACATCTAGTTTTTAAAACCCAAAATTTAAAAACATTTTAAAATTTTAAAGCATTTACAAATTTTCAAAGGGGCTAAAACAATTATATTCCAAAAAAATTTTGGGAAAAAATTTGGGGGTTTTGGCAACGATTTTTAAAAAATCATAATAAAACAAAAAAAAAACATAACATAAACATAAATAAAAAAAAAAAATAAATTAATAACAAAAAAATGGAAAAAAAAAAAATAAAATTAAAACAAAACCCCAACCCTAAGTAATTCAAAATATTATGGTTTTAAAAAACCCCCGGGGGTAAACAAGGTGATATCCAATAATTCCCTTTTAAAAAAAATTTAAAAATAAATTTATCCCATAAAAATGTAGAAAAAACAAAACCCAAAAATTATAATAAGCATACCCCCCAAAATGGTATATTGGTTTTAAATCGACCCGGAAAGGGCCCCAAATGGGGTTTTTTGGGGAGAAACTTTTAATCATAAACAAAAGGGCCCCAAAGAGAAAAAAATTTTGGGGGCCCCAAAGAATAAGTTAATACCCGGCTTGCATAATTAATTTTTTTTGTTTTCCCCTTTTGACAAAAAAAAAAAGGGGGGGGGTAAAAAATCAATCCAGGCCAAAAGGGGCCCCGGCGTTAGAAAAAATTAAGATAGTAAGTAGCAAACAAAGGGCAAAGGGAAACCCCATAAAGAAACGAAAAGCAAACATCCGAATTAGGGAAAAGAGAAAACGATGATATGAAGGTTTAAAATTTTTTGTGGGTTAGTAGCAAAAGATTTGTTTGACCCCCCGGGGAATTGAAAAGGCAAAAGCAAAAAACATTGTTTAAAAAATTTTCCTGAGGGGTGTGGCCAACAAACATTAAAAAAAAATTTTTTAAAAAGAAAGGAAAAAAAAAGGAGGGATAAGGGGTTAGTTTTTTTTCAACATATTCTTCACCCCTCCAAAAAACCCAAAGCTTCGCCCGGGCGGATTCCATTTGGGTGGGTTTTTTTTCGTGATAGTAGAAGTGAACCGGGGCTTCACTCGAAAACAAAAGTTGGGGCCGGGCCCCAAAAATTTTAAAAGGGTGGGGTTGGGGGGGAAAAGGGGGGGCATCCCTGGGGGAAAGGGGGGTGGATGTTGGTGGTGATTAAATGGTGGGGGTAGTTTTTGTGGTGATGGTGGTGGTGGGGGAAAAAATTTTTGGGGGGGGTTTTAGGTGAGGATGGGGCATCATTAGTTTTGGAAAAGGGGAAAACTAAATGTGCCAAAAACCTTACCCCCTTTACCAAAGAAAACCCCTACCCCCTTCAAGGGGTTGTTTTTTTAATCCTCCCCCTTTTTGGGGTTTTTTTTAAACCCTTATGCGAACATAAAAGGTTTTAACCCCCCAGTTCCCCTTTTTGGAAAAATTTTTTCCCCCCCAAAAGGGGGCTTCCCTTTTTCCCCTCCTTTCCCAACAATGGGGCTCCGTCCCCCAAAATGTTTTCCCCTTTTTCTTTAGCCCTTAACCTTCTTTTCTTTTCAACTTCCTTTTCATTGGGGAAAATTTTTTAAAAATCGGGGTCCTCTGGTTTCCCCTCTTTTCAAAAATTTAAATTTTTTTTAAAGGGACTTAGAGCCTATTTGATTTTTTTGCGGACGGGGGAAAAAGGGCCCCCAAAAATTTGGGACAAAAACTTCAAAGATACACTTTTAAAAAATCCCCCGGGGCCCAAGGGGGTCTCTTACCTTGGCCTTCTTTCCGGGTTTGAAGATGATTTTCCCCCTTTTTTTTTAAAAAGTCCCTTTTGCCCCCGGCACCCAAAAGGTTTTTTTTTTTTTGGTTTTTTTATGAAGTCGGGGGGGAAAATTTTTTTGGTGATGAAAAAGAATTTTTGAAGGTTGGGATTGTTAAAAAAAGGGGGGATGGGTTTTGGGGGGGGCTTTTGGGGTAGTACAAAGGGTTTGGGGGGTTTGAATGATGGATGTACCTTAGGGGGGTTTAGAAAAGGGTTTTTTAAAAGGGGTGAAGGGGCGGTTTTGAAGGGTTTGTATACTTCTATATTGGCCCCGGTTTTTTAGGTGTAATGGGTAGTTGTTAAGGGTTAGTTTTGAATATTCGATTTAGAAACTTTTCTTTTTGAAACCCTTTATGAAAATTTCCTTCATAAATAATTTGGCTCCGAAAAATAAATTAAGATAAAAAAAAAACCGGGGGAAATTTTAAAAAAAAATAAAATATTTTTTTTATTTTTTGAAAATAATTTTTAAAATTTTTTAGGAAAAATAATAAAAAAATAATAAAAATAAAAATTTTTCTTTTTTTGGTTTTTTCGGTTAGAAGCAATCAAAAATAAAGTTTTTTAAAAAATATACTTAAAAGGAAAACATACCCAAATCTACTTTTTTGGGGGGAAAAACAATTTTTGTTGGGGTTTGGTGATTAACCCTTCCAAAATTTTTAAAAAAATTTGGAGGGGGGGAATACTGGGATTTTAAAAAATTTAAAGAATCTTTGGGGGATCCGCTCCAACCTTCTTTTTAGAATTTTTTTCTTTTACGGTTTAAATGCAAAAATCCATCTTGAAAAAAATAGGGGGTTTACATGTTTAACAATAATAAAATACTTGACTTTTTTTTAAAAAAAAGATGCCCCAATATGAATATTTTCTTCCCAGGGCCAGGATCTTTAGAAATGCTTATGGGATTATCACAATAAAAAGGAACACATTCAAAAATTTTTAAAAACCCAAAAAAATCTTGGGGGGTTTTTTTTAAAAAGGGGGTTTAAAAAAAGCATCGCGGGGTACGCCCTAACCTGGGTGGAAAAAACAAGGCGTGTTTCTTTTTTTTGGGAAAACCAAAACAAGACCCAAAAAAACCCTTGGGGGTGTACTTTTCTTTTCCCCAAGCCCTTTTCATAATGCGACCCCCCTTTTCCCCAAATCATAGACATCCAGGGGGGTAAAATAAGGGGGATTTCCCTTTTAAAAATCTTAGAATTTTTTTTTCCCGGGTATGATGTGATTTTTTGGGGGTTTATTAAAACTAGCCCCAAAATTAAAAAGGGAAAGGGTATATGGTTCAGCCGGTTAAGTATGGGGAGAACCCCATTTGCCCCCATACATAGGTTTGGGTTAACCCTTAAAAATTTCCCTTAGAGTCTTCATCTAATTTTTTTATTTAAATTTTGGGCCCTGGGTGTATGGTTTTTTCTTAGCATATTGACCATAACAGAAAACCCTTTTTTATATTTTTGTTGATGTATAAAAAATCCTTTAAAGGGTTTTTTTAATTTTAAAACCCCCAAGGGGGAAAAAATTAATTCCCCCCCATTTTTCACCTTTAAATTTTACTAAAAATTGGCCCAAAAATTTCCCTTTCATAACGTTTCCCTTTAAAATTGGGGACCAAAAAATATCCCCAAAAATTTGAACAACTAAAAAAACCCGAACCTTTTTTTTGGGGGAAAAGGTTTTATCAATTTTAAAACCCCTTTTTTTGAACTTATTTTCAAAAAAAAACCAGATAACCCCTTTTCCCCTTTTTCCCCGGGTTTTCACCAAAAGGGGGGTTTATCAAGGGGGAAAACGTGACCCGGGGTTGGGGTTTTTTAAAACCCCCGGGGTACTTTTTTCCCCTTTTAAAACCTTAGGCGAAACCCCGTTTAAGAATCCCTTTTCGTCCTTTTGGGAAAAATTTTAAAAACCGTTGGGGTGGGAAAAATTCCCCTTTCCCAAAAAAAGAAAAGGAAAAAAAATTTTCCCCGGGAAAATTGATACCTTCTTGTTTAAAATTTTTTCCCCCCAAAACCTTTTTCCTTTTTTTTTTAGGGGGGGGCCCCTGGGGGCCCCCCAATTTGGGTTTTTCCTTTAAATTTGGGAAAATTTAATTCCCTTTTTGGGGTTTTTGGTCTTGTTAAAAAATTCCCCCTTTTATTTTTTCGGGCTTTTTTTTTAAATTTATCTTCCCCTTCGCCCAATCACAAAACGTAATGCTTTTTTATGGTTTTGGGGTTTTCCAGGGTTTTTTGAAATGCAAAGGGCCGGAAAAAGGTTTTCATTTGGGCCCGGGGTTTTTCTTTTCCCGGTTTTAAACCCCCAGAACCCCCCTCTAGTGGATGGGCTTTTTTTTTTCCCGGCGGAACCAAGGCTTTTTGGGGGGCCCCCATGGGGAAAGGGTTTCAGCGGGCGGAACTCTCATTTGGTTTGGAAAACCCCATTGAAACCCAGAACCCTTTGGGGGAAAATTTTTTTGGGTTGGAACACCCCGGCGTTTCCCCCCTTTTTTTCTTTTTTGAATTTTTGGGGCTTCGAACTTTGGTTTTCTCTTCTTGATCTTGCTCTTTTGAGTTTTTAAAAGCCTTTTTCGGGAAGAAATATCTTAAATCCCTTTTTTCTTGGGGGGGTTTTCCAAAAATTTTTTTTTCATGGGTTTTGGGGCCCAAACCCCGGTTTTCATAGTTTTTTCCCCTTTATAAACCTAAAAACCCTTTTTCTATGGGATGAATAGCGAAAAAAAGCTTCATCCCAAAAACCCCATGTTTTTCCCCAAATTTGGGTTTTTCCATTAAAGAAAAAAACATGACACCCAAAGGGGGGAAATAAATTTTGGGGGTTTTTTTATTTAAAAAAATTCTTGGGGTTTAGGAAAAGATCGGTCCAATTAACCCGATTTAATAAATCGGTTTGGGGGGAAAATTTCGGGGAAAACCCCACTAGCTAATTTAAAAGGGTTTTTAAAAAACCCAAAATTTCCCTAAGGGGTTTTTTTTTTGGGGTTTCCCCAACCCCCCCCATTTTTTTTGGGGGGTTTTCCCCGGCCCCCGGGGGAAAAAAATTTTTGAAAAAAACCCAAAATTCAAAAATCCCTCCCCTTTGGTTTTCCCAAAACCCCCCCTGTTTTTTATGGGGAAAAAGGGTTGGGGTTGTTTTTAAAAATTTTTTTTTAGGGATGCAAAAAATTGAAAACCGGGTTTTCAAAAAAAAATCCATGGGGAAATTCTTTTTAAAACATCCCCTAACAAAACATTCCACCACTTGCGGAACCCCCTTTTTGGGGCCCCGTTGGTTCCCCCAAATCCATAGTTTTAAATTGGGGGCCCTTTGGGTTTTTGGGGCCCCCGGGGACATTTTTTGGGGGTTTAAAAAAAGGGGTGACCTTTGGGAATTGTTTTCCCCCCCGGGGTTGGTTTTTACAAACTTCATTCCCGGGAAAAATTAAAGGGAAAGGGAAAAAACCTTTTTTGGGGTTTTTGGGAAAACGGTAATTTTTAAGAAAGGGGAAAATTTTTGAAAAGACCCTAAACATACAAAAAAGGGTCATCTTTAAAACCCTTTTCCCCGGGCTTTTTAAAAATGGTTTTGGGGGGCGGTTTCGGGGTCCCCCGTGGGGGTTTTCCCCTTTTTTAAGTTTCCCTTTCCCGGGGAAAGGGGGTTCCCGGGGCGTTCCGAGAAATGATGTTTTGGGAAATTTTTTGAGTTACCTTTATCACTTAGAAATCCCCGGGTTTTTGGAAAAATTTTTGGGGGGAAAATACATTGTTTTTTAGCGGGGGGGAAATTGCCCTTTCCCCATCTTTCCTTTTCGTTTTTCCCCCTTTCCCCTTTTAAAACCCAAAATCGGGGGTTTCCCCCATATTTAGTTTCCCCTGGGAAAATTTTTTTACCCCCGCACGTGGGTTTTTTGGAAAAACCCAAAATGTGGATACCAATTTTTCCCTGTTTTGAACCCCCCAAAAAAAAATTTTATTTTTAAAGGGGTTTGGAAAATTTACCACCCTTTGGGGGTTTTTTCCCGATTATCAAGAATAAAATTTTTTTTCGGACCCCTTCTGACCCCTTTTTTTTGGGAGGTTCTTTTAATTTCCTTTTTAAACATTTTATTTTTGGGGGGGCCCCCCTCGCAAAAGGGGGGGCCCTTTTTTGGGGAGATCCGTAGACCCTTTTTTTTTTATTTTTTATTGACCCCCAATCCCCGGTTCTTTTAGTTTGGCGTTAAGATCTTTTGGGGGGCTTCTCAAAAATTTTTTTATCTCTTTTTTTAAATTGGGAAAACAAGCCCCATCTTTTTTTTTTAAAAGGAGGTTCGGTCTAAATTTTTTTTTTAAGAAGGCCCCTTTTTTTTTCCCCAAATTTGGGCTTAACGTAAAAAAGGGGGTGAATTGTTATTTGTTGCCCAATTTTTGCCCTATTTTTTGAATTTAATAATAAAATCCAGAAAAAAAAAAAAAATAAAAAAAACCCCAAAATTTGGGAAAGAATAGCCCCCCAAAAAAACCCATTTTTTATTTAATAATTTCATTCCCAAAAAATAATTTCCTTCCTTTTCCCTTTCTCTTCCCCCCTTTCTTTTCTTCTCTTTTTTCCTTCCCCTTTCTTTCTCTTTCCCCCTTTCTTTAATTTCCCCTTTCCCCCCCCTTTTAAGGGGAAAATTCAATTTTCTCAAAAACCCTTTTAAGATTTACCCCAAAAGTGGATGAACAAAACAAGAAAAAAAATTTTAAGAATTTTAAACAATTAAAATTTAGATCTCCTTTTTGGTTTAAAAAAATGAAATGGTTTAAAAAATAAAATTTCCTGAATTTTCCCCCCTTTTCCCAAAGGGCACTCAAATGATTTTACATTATTTCTCTCTTGTTGTTTCCCCAAAAATTGGGTTTTTTCAAAATATTTATAAAAAAAAGGGGGGAAATCAAACCCTAAACCCTTTTTTTTTAAGATGTGGGTGGGGGGGATTATCCTTTAAAAATTTTTCTTGGGGTTTTACCCAAAACCTTTTTTTTAAAAAACCCCCAAATTTTTAATTTTTTGGGGAAAAAATATTGGGAAAATTAAATTTAGAAGTTAATTAAACTAATTTCCTTTAATTCCTTGTGCTTCCTTTTTATCCAATACAAAAAATAAAAAAAAAAAAATTTTTTTAAAAAATTTTTCCTTTTCCCCGGCCTTTCCCCGGGGCCAACCTGCCCCCGTTTGGGGCTTGATTTTTCCCCAAATGGCCCGGGGAAAAATTTTTTGCTTTTCACACCCCCAACTCTTTTCGGCCTTGAAAATTTTTCCCGAAAATGAAAAGGGGGGTATAAAACCCCCAAAAAAAAAAACTCAAAACGTTTTTTTTTAAAATTTTTGGGGACCCTTAAAAAAATCCCAAACGGGGGGGTTCCCCCAAAATATGGGGAAATTTCCCCAAGAGTGCCTTTATATAGGCTACAAAAGATGGGGAAAAAAGCCCTAAAAGACCCCTACGTATTAAGTTGAAGAAAACGCCGCACCGAACGTAGCCCATCTCGCCCTGACTGCAGCAGATTCGGTCGATCCGCCCATTCGAATCAATAAGGGTCAATTCGTAAAAGTGAGGTTTGATGCATCTTGGTCTGAGGTCCATTCGACAAGTCAAGACCATTCACTCGCTTAGAAATTCCCAACGTGTGGGGATTCGGTAAAACAAAGGAGTGCAAGTGGACTGGTTTGTGCAATGTACTTAAGATTCGATCAAATCGGGAGCTAGATTCGACCGAATCTAGCTCTTTTGGTCACTTGGGAGCTTCAAACATCCTTCAAACGTTCTTCGAACTTGGCGATATCTTCAGGGATGACCCGAAACACTTGTAAGCGCCTCGAAACACGTACATTCTCTTCGACCTTGGAGTCTAACCCTCGAACTCGATCCGAATTACTTTGAAATCTCCCGAAAACACCTAAAATGAACTCTAAACACCATGGAGACAAGAACAAGGTAAAATCGAGTGTAAATCATATAAAACAAATGTAAAACATCGAGATTCGACACCAAAGTGGGGCTATAAATGTGCTCTAAATCGAGCACATCAAACGCCAACCCTGAAAAGGTTCAGGCAGTCATCGACCTAACGGAGCCCACGAATAGACACGAGATCATGCAGCTAATAGGGAGAATGGCAGCACTTTCCAAATTCATCTCAAAAGCTGCGGAAAGAGTTATGCCATTCTCCACAGTTTTAAGGGATAATAAAAATTTTGAATGGGGGGAAGAGCAAAGCAAGGCATTCAAAGAGTTAAAAGAACATCTACACAGCTTGCCAACCCTGGCAAGGCCAGTCACCGGAGAAACTTTGTACCTGTACATATCTTCAACTCAGCGAACAGTCAGTGTTGTGTTGATCAGAGAAGAAAACAAGATTCAGTATCCAATTTATTTGTCAGTAAAATGTTATTAGATACTGAAACCAGATAGTCCATGATCGAGAAGGCAGCTTTCGCCGTCATCACGGCTGCCAGAAAGTTGAGACCATACTTTGATGCTCACAAAGTGATAGTCTTAACTGACCTGCCGCTAGAGAAAAGTTTTGTAAAAATCGAACGATCGGGAAGATTAGCTAAATGGGTTGTGGAACTTAATGGTCTGGGAGTACAATTCGAACCCAGAAGGGCGATAAAAGGTCAGGCATTGGCAGACATATTTGCTGAATGGGTTACCAAAGATGAAAGCGAAGAACCAATCTGGCAGCTCTTGACGGACGGGTCTTCTAGGCTCACTAGTGCAGGGGCGGGCCTAGTATTGATCCCCCCAGAAGGAAAGATTATTGAGTATGCTTTAAAATTTCAATTTAAAGCAACAAATAATGAAGCAGAATATGAAGCTGTCATTGCTGGGCTACAATTGTGCAAGACCCTAGAGGCCAGACGAGTCAGTTTGAAAACTGACTCCCAGTTAGTGGTCAACCAAATCAAAGGAGAGTACGAACCAAGAGACGCAAATATGCAGAAATACTTATAGAAAGTTCAAGAATTGATCTCTTGGTTCGAAGCAGTTCATGTTAAGAGACTACCCAGATCACAAAATGAGCAAGCTGAAAACAAAATGAGCAAGAATTGGGAAGTTCCAACATGCAAAACTTGAAAAGATTCGTTTTGGTAGAAGTCAAACCAGTCAGCTCAATTCATGAAGATGCCACGTCAGTTTTCAATCTGGAAAACAAATATCTCCCAGATTGGATGAAAAACATCATCCAATACAAAAAAGGAGAGCTACCAAACGACTCGATTCTGGCCAGGAAGTTGAAAATGAAATCACTCCAATTCTGTTTAGTAGATGGAGAGTTGTATAAAATCGCAAAAAACGGGCCGTTGCTAAAATGCATAACTCCACCAGAAGCTGATTATATACTGAAGGAGGTACATTTCGGTTGTTGCGGACATCATCTGGGAGCAAGAGCCCTGGCACACAAAGCTCTCAGAATTGGATACTATTGGCCCACTGCAACGGAAGACGCCAAGAGCCTGGTCCAGAAATGCGAGAAATGCCAGAAGTTCGCCCCCAATATCATTCAGCCTGCGTCCGAGTTGAAATACATACATAATCCAGTCCCCTTTACTCAATGGGGGATGGACCTTTTGGGACCATTCAAGGTAGCAGCCGGAGGCAAAAAGTTTTTGATTGTCGCCATAGATTACTTCAGGAATTGGATAGAGGCAGAATCCCAGGCAACAATCACTTCCAGGAAAGTAGAAAAGTTCATATGGCAAAATATCATCACCAGATTTGGACTACCGAGGGTCTTGACTGTAGACAATGGAACCCAGTTCGATTGTACCGCCTTGAGGAAATATCTGGAAGAATTCAAGATCACTGTAGCCTATTCGTCAGTCTGCAACCCATAATGCAACAGACAAGCTGAAGCCGCCTACAAACAAATTTTGCATGGGCTTCAGAAAAAGTTAGAAGACGCAAAGGCTCAATGGATCGATGAAATCTATGATTTCTATGGTCACTGAGAACAACCTTAAGGAGGCAACTGGCCAAACACCTTTCAGACTTGTATGTGGTTCAGAAGCCCTCTTGCGAGTTGAGATTGGTGTGCAAACTGTGAGAACGAAACATCTAGATCTAGAAGAAAACCGAGAGTCACGGTTGCTAGATCTAGAACTGATCGATGAAGTAAGAGAAAATGCAGCCTTGAAAATGGCGGCATATCAAAACAGAATTGCCAGATTTTACAACAGAAAAGTGAAGCACAGGTCCTTTCAAGTGGGGGACTTAGTTCTCAGAAATGCACAGGCAACCCAGAAACACGAACATGGAAAGTTGTCTGAAAAGTGGGAAGGCCCCTACATCATATCTGAAGACTGCGGCAACGGTACCTACAAGTTGAGAACTGAAGATGGTAATCATCTTAGGCATAAATGGAACATCAGGATGCTCAAAAGATATTATATATAGGCTACGAGAATATGTAATTTTGTCCCTTTAGAATCAATATATAAAAGAAAAATCAATGGTTGAGCCTAAAAAATGTCTATGTAAGGTCGCCAGATTAAATCGAGATGAGCAAGTAGGCCTAATCTGAAAGATTTAAGATAAAGGCACGTGTGTTCATACAGAGATGACTGGTGGGAAAGCCCTGGTTGCCAGTACAACTAAGGAGCCCATGCAAGTCATTGGGAAAGCCCTGGTTACTTGTATAACTAAGGAGCCCAGCCTAGATATGGGGAAGCCCTGTTTGCTAAAACAACTAAGGAACCCATTAAGAGAGGAGATATAAGACTAAAGTGCAAATCTGAAAGAACACCTCAGACAGAAGAGACACGAATCTGGAACAACATCCCAGATGGAAATTCGAAGAATCTCCCAAAGTAAGGAAGTCGCCTTTAAAACGCCGAGGAAACCAGAAATAAGATATACCTGGACTCGACACAACAACACTACAATCAGTCAAAAAAAAAAAAAAACCCCCCAAAAACAAAATTTTTAAGTATGTTTCAGGTATGAAAATACTTTAAAATCGGGGGGGAGAGGCATACAGAGAGAGAAACGAAGAAATATCACATCTTTTGAACGAAGCTTTTTATCCATGTCAACACCAGATCATCCAGATACAAAAAGAAAAAAGGTTTATCAACATATGTTAACATATACAAAGTATAGAAAACTTCAGGCTACACAAAATAAGGAAGTTCCTAGAAAAAGATTATCAATTGCTACTTGGAGAGACCCCAATAAGCGACTCCTCGATCCGTAAGGCGCTGAACAAGGGGAGGTTCGCCATCACCGAATCGCCACGCCGGCATATACTTTATATTGGCTCTTCAAGGTAGCAAGAGAAGGAAGAACAGGAGTTTCGGGGCTGAGGAACGGAATGATCTTCGCAAAATCTAAGTTGGTAGGCGAAAAAAATCTCATCAAAACGCTTCTTCTTTAGCCTTTAACCCTGTTAAAAGCCAAAGAGTACCACAAGGCCCAAAGTCGCCCTCGATTTCTTCTTCATGTTCCTTAATACTCCTCTTCTCAAATTCTAGCAAAACAACCTTACCTAGATATCAAGACTAACTCGGCTCTAGCCCGACTCTCTCCAATCACCCCCTTAAGGCGCCTAACCGGTCCCGGATGTACTCCTTAATTCTCAAGTCCGGACGCGATTTCACAAGTCCTCCTCTATATTTGAACACTTTCTAAGACAAAGCTTCCCGAGCCTCCTTCAAATCACGCCGGTTGAGTCGATTCCTCAATCCCTCAAAGAACTTTACCTTCAAGCTCCTAACGTTTGGCCCGGTAATGTTATCCGGCCACAAGGTCGTTTCTATTTATTAGTAAGGGTCAAATTCTCAGCCTGAAGATCAGATTTATCCGATTTAAGCTTGACGATCTCCCATTCCAACATTTTAATCTTCATGTCGGCCTCATTTTGTTGAGAAGACAATGAAGTCTCCGATCCTCGACACTGACTCGCACCGCCTTTTCACCAGAATTGCTGCTCCTCCCGAGATTGGAATCTCTAGCGGAGATCATGAAGGTCGAAATCATAGGTGTTCTTAAACAAAACCCCAACCTCGTGAAGTCTGGTCTCCACCAACTTAAGAGGGAAAGAAAATAATAAACACAGGCAATAGGCAAAGAAAGCAGAAAGAAAAACACCAGCAACACCTCACACCTCATGAAAATTATGGTGAGAACTCCTCAAGAATCTCTTGACAATGTTCTCAATCAAATCAAAAAAGCTGGAATGTTGCGAGTTATCATACACCTTCTCCACTAGCAAGCATATCCTCATAGAGGATGCTCCAAAGAACCTTTTCCCTAAAGTAAGTAGTTCCTGGCAAGAATATAGTACATTATGCAAAAGAATAAAATAGTTGTTGGAATGTGTAAAAATATATATATATATATATATATATATATATATATATATATATATATATATATATATATATATATATATATATATATATATATATATATATATATATATATATATATATATATATATATATATATATATATATATATATATATATATATATATATATATATATATATATATATATATATATATATATATATATATATTATATATGCTACCTCGAGGGCTATCACTATCCTAGAGTAGTAGTCTCACCAAAGAGATTCAAACCGGAGGAGGAGATCCCTATTCATAAAAGCCTACCTCATATTATATATATATATATATATATATATATATATATATATATATATATATATATATATATATATATATATATATATATATATATATATATATATATATATATATATATGTATATATATATATATATATATATATAAAATATATATATATATATACATATATATATATACATATATATATATATACATATATATATGTTATTATATATTATATCATATACATATACATATATAGTATATATATATATATATATATGTATATATTTTATATATATATATATATATATATATATATTTTATATATATATATATATATATATATATATATATATACATATATATATAATATATATAATATATATATATATATATATATATGTATATATATATATATATATATATATATATATATATTTTAAAATATTATAATATATATTACATATATATATGTATATATATATATATATATTTTGTATATATATATATATATATATATATATATATATAATAATAAAAAATGATGTTTTCTAGAGTGAGAAAGCCTAGTGAGAGAGGGTTAAGTTTTCTTTATTCAAATTTTCAAAATTCAAACCCATTTTTGAAAAAAGAACTTTTGAACTCCAAAAAAAGCTTTCCCCTCGCTGTGTCGATTACTTCACCCTTCATGGTCTTCTCCAACAAAGGCCGGTGGTCATCGAGGGTTTGCCCACCCTCTGGGCTGGGGTTCCTGAGCCAGGCACATTATGGGTCAACTACTTTATTGCGATTCTCTACCGCTTGAAGGGGATTGGGTCCAGGATTTTTTCGTGTATCGGGGCTGGTGTGTATATTTATCAAGAAAACCGAGGAAGAACTACACCCCGCCGTTCAAGGGTCCTTTAGGAAACTCCCGCCTAAGCCCATGGTTCGGGATAAAAATTGGTATTCAAGTTTCTTAAAAGACCTGCTGGAGTCTTCCTGGGACAAACAAAACCATAGAAGTCCGAGAGTTCGGGTTCTTAAACGAGGGATTCAGAATATCAAACTCAGAGATAATACAAACTATGCTGAGGTGGTCCAAGAAGGTCGACTTTACGGATTGATTTAAAAAATGGAAGGTCCTCCTACGGCCCCGAAAAAATGGAGGAAAATTACAGTCAGAAGCAGCGTTTGCCAAAACCCCAGGAAAAAGGTAAGGGAAAGAATGGCGATGGAGGTCGCCAAAAAAAAACCCTACTGGGGCAAGAGGCAGGAGGGGGCACCTTACGCTCCCCCCCGAGCAAATAAGGGCTCCACGACCGTAGCCGGGACAACCTCACCCTGGGGTTTAAAAAAAACCCGGTGGTTTTTTAAAATTTGCCAAAGTTTTTAAAAGGGAAAAGATTTTAACCATAAGGATAAAATATATTTTGATATTACACAAGCTCCAAAAACGGAAAAAAAAATCTTCCCCAAACGAAGGGGTGCCTTGGCCGTAGGGGTGATGGATCGGGTGGGGATCTTGCGGGGTTTCGGGAATTTTTCGCCCGCGCCTTCGGCGGGAGTTCTCGCGGGTTTTTAGGATCTTCCCCAATGTTTAACCGGGGTGATTTTGTTCAATCTCACTAAATGGTTGGGCCCCGTTGGTCCGCTTTTTTTCTTCGACCGGTGTTTTTTCTTTCTGGCCAATCCATTTTGGGGTCAGGGAGGTCGGGGCCCGGAGCCTGCCTTCCGTGGGGGGCTTCCCTTTTTGCCTCGCTTTGGGGATTTCGCGGGCCCCGCCTGAAAGGGTTCCGGCCGGCTGGTTTGACCGCCCTGGTCGTTTCCGGCCAGGTTTTTTATTCTTTGGTTTTTTCGCATGGCTTGGGTGAAGAAAAGGGTAAAAGGCCTTCGCCAAAGCTTCGGAAATCCGGATCGCTTGATTTGGGGATTTTATTCCGCCGAATTTTGGTTTTTCCAGGCACCCTTTGTGTGGGTCCGGAGGTGTACGTGGTTTTCGCCCTGTTTCGCTTTGGGGCTCTTAAGGTTCCCGTGGAGGGTTGTGGGCGCTTTGGTCGATCATTTCCCTTTTAGCCTTCTCGGGTTTATCCGGTTTTTTTGCTACCGCCTTCAGGCGGGTTTCTCGCTTCGAGTACCGGTCGCGGTTTTCGCTTCCGGTATAAATGATCGGTAAGTTTTATTGCTTTCTTCTCACTTTTCTGCTTTTATGGTTCGGGGCGGGTGTTAGGGGTATTTCCCCGGGGAGTCGACAGCTCTGTTTCGGTTGGTGTAGGCTTCTATTATTTCGCGGTTCGTAGTTTGCCGGGTTGTTTAATCGGAGGAGCAAACGATGCTTCCGGTGGTGTCCGGCCTTTTTTGATGGTGGCTCTTTCAATGTCCCG
>CM033459.1:13477680-13482787 GCA_019425755.1 Amaranthus cruentus
GCGGGATGGTTCACATTTAATTTCAGGGTTTTCTCTTTAGTAAATGGACCCATTTTACCAATTTTCCTTTTTACAAGCCGATTCCCAAATGTCGGAATAAAGGGTTTTGTTAAATGTACATATCTTTAGTTTAGCCCCCTTGGAAAGGAAGACATTTCCTTAAAGAACCGAGCCTTCCCCGAAAAACCTTTCCTTCAAAGAAAGGTTTCCAAATCCCCACCATTTTGACAATTTTTCTAAGGCGTAATATTTGGGCCCTAAGTTTTGAATTCCGACACCGCAACAAACCGGATCCACCCGGATACCAAAGAAGGTAAGACCAAGATCCACCTCGGCCAATAATTTTATCTACCAACCCAAATAGCCTCCTGTGAGTTAAGCCTTGGCGGAGGACTCCCCAAGTCGGGGAAAGTCCCCTTCCTCCATTTGAAGACAAGCAAGCAGGCGCACTTTTTTCTGATTATCTACCCCCGAGAGATACACGTTGCTTTTATTGGTGTTCGCTTCAAGACCAGACGCCCTGGAGAAACTACTGAAAGTGCACATTAAGCTGCGAACTGAGGAGATATCTGCCCTACAGAACATAAGGAGGTCATCTGCAAAGAGGAGGTGAGTGATGTTGTCTTTCCTGCATTTGGGGTGGAAATGGAGCCTCGGGGAGTCTTTCTGATTTCGCATGAGCCTAGAGAAGTACTCCATTGCAATAGCGAAGAGATATGGGGATATAGGGTCTCCCTGACGTAACCCTTTCTTTGCTTCAAAAGGCTTAAGGGGTGTGCCGTTAACCAGGATGGAGAAAGAGACAGTAGTGACACACGCCTTAATCCAGTCCATGAACCGAGTCGGGAAGCCCATTTCCTCCATGACCGAAAATAGGAAGTTCCAGCTGATTGAGTCGTAAGCTTTCCTGAGATCCATTTTGATCATACATCGCGGGCTGTTGTTTTTGCGCGAGTACCCTTTGATGAGCTCTGCGGCAAGAAGGATGTTATCTGCCATTTGTCTCCCTGGGATGAAGCCTGACTGGGCTTGGTCAATGACAATTCCCATCACCTTCTGAAGTCTCCCTGCAAGGACTTTAGAGATGATTTTGTAGATAACAGTGCAGCTGGCAATGGGTCTGAAGTCACCAACTTTACTTGCATTAGTCACTTTTGGAGTAAGAGTGACTGAGGTGCAATTGAGCGGAGGGAACATTTTGTTATTGTTGAAGAAGTCTTTGATGACACTCACTAGATCCTCTTTGATGATATCCCAAGACTTCTTGAAGAAACAAGCATTAAATCCGTCAATTCCTGGAGCTTTGTTGTCATTAATCCCAAAAAGAGCCTCTTTGATCTCATCTTCGTTTACTTCCTTATTCAGTAACTGGCTATTGTTATTGTCAATCTGGGGTCCATTTCTCATAGTACTTCTGTCGATAACCTCGAGGTTTTGGGTTTCCTTCCCCTGGAGATTCTGATAGAAACTTGTGATTTCATTATGGATCTCGTGTGTATCATTAACCCACTTGCCATTTTTATCTTGCAGCTCAAAGATAGAATTCGCAGCTCTTCTCTCTTTGATAGAAGCATGGAAGTACGAAGAGTTCTCATCCCCATGTCTCAACCAGTTAATTCTTGATTTTTGGAGGAGAGCTTTGTCTTCAACCAATCTCCACTTTCTGACCTGCTTTAAAGCATCCTTCTCCTGAATGTGAAGCTGATCGTTCGTGGGATTTGTTTGCATATCTGTTTGCACCAAATCAAGGGTCTCCTCCCATTTTCTGATTCTTTCCTCTATATCGACAAACTCCCTTGTGTGAAGCTTCTTTAAGCCTAATTTTACATTTTTCATCTTGTACCACAGTCTCTGTAACCCAGTGCCTTTGACTTTAATCTTCCAAGCTTCATTTACTTCTTTTAGGAAGTCTTTATGGTCGCATAAGTAGTTGAAGAAGCGGAATAGATGGCTTTGTTTCTGGGTGTTCATAGTGAGGTTCATGATTAACGGGGTGTGATCAGAGGTTTGGGGGTTAGCATAGTTCACACTGGCCTGACTGAAGGTATTCAACCATTGGATGTTACCTATAGCGTGGTCAATCTTTGTAAGAGTGCGATTTTCTCCATTTTCTTTGTTTGTCCAGGAGTATTCATGGCCCCTCTCTTTTAAGGGGTGGAGCTCCTTACTATCTAACCACTGCAGCATGTCATGAGTTTCATACGTAGAAACCGGAGACCCATTTTTCCTATGATTCTCCTTATAGATTGCATTATAGTCTCCAATGTAGAGGCAAGGCGTATTGTAGTCCATCTTTTCCAACTCCATCCACATCTCCCTTCTATCTTTCACATTATGTAAGCCATAAACAAAAACTATGTGGAAGCTTTCATTTGAATTCATTGGGGTGATTTTTGTAGCAATGAATTGTTTGTGAGTCGCACAAGCCTCCAACTTGCATCTGTCTGTCCTCCATCCCACCCATAACCGGCCTTTCTCATGATGGTTGTAGTTCATAAGCCAATTCCAATTTTTCCCTAACTTCCTTTGGATCTTTTTTGCATTCTGATTTTTGATTTTTGTCTCCATCAAGCCAATCACACCAATATTGTTATCAACCAGGAAATTTTTTACTTCCTTGGTTTTTATGGGGCTATTCATGCCCCTCACGTTTCCATGCTGCAATGATCATTGAACCGAGGGAATTTGAAGGTTCCCGTCCCTATGTAGAGCTGAGTTTCCTTCTGTTTGATCACTACCTATCAGGCCTCCTCCATCACTGTTGTCTTCCAAATCCATGGCTATGTGGCTGGAGTAAGGGATTTTTTTCTGTGTTCTACGCGCTGTCTTCCCTGGGGCCACTGGGGTCCAACCATCCTCTTCTATCTCTCCTTGATTGCAATCAAAAGAGATGGATTGGGTCTCTATATTTTCCGGGGGTTTGCAGGTTGCCTTTTGATTCTCATCAGAGCTGTTAGCATCAAGTTTTGAGCGTAGTTCTTCCACATTTGTCACCATTTTCATGATTTGAGCAATGGAAGAAGGAATCCACATTTTTGTCTCTCCCTTCTTTTTTCCCTCCTCACTTGCTTTGGTATCCATCTGAGCTTGATTAGTTTCCCCTACTTCCTTGCATTCATGCCCTACTTTGTTACAGGTTCTACAGAAGAACGGTCGCCACTCAGGAATGGCTTTTTGGGTAAATTCACGCCCTGCATTATCGCGCACTCTAATCTCCTTAACAAATTCCTTTGTGATATCCACTTCGACAAGGACTCTCGCATATGACACTTTAGGTTGCTTTGCAGTGCATTCATCAGCTAATAACGGGACGCCTACGGCACTAACGATTCGACTTAGTGTTTCCTCCCCCAACAGTGAAGGGGAAGGCTAGGTAATCTAACCCACACAGATATAACCCTTAATATCTCCTCCTTAAAATCAAAGTTCACATTCCATTGTTTCACAATCATGGGAGCTCTATTGAGAAAATAAGGTCCTCCATTTAGGATGTCAGCACACTCGTTTTCAGAATTGAACTTCAATATGAAATAACCTTCCTCGTGAGCATGAATCACTGGCATATTCACAAAAGTCCAGTGCTTGCGGATAAAACCTCTAATAATGTCAACAGATACATTACCACCAACTACATATACCACAACAGCTTTTTCCCAAGTATTAATCAAATCCACAGCATTATGAGACTCAATATGCACAATTTGGTGACCATTTTCAATCAAGGGGGGTATAAATTTAAGGCTCATTCCAGGTTTAGGGGTTGGGAGAGATACCTTATCTTTCCAAGATGAAATTAACCTTGGTTGTTGAAGTTTCTGATTGCTGTCATTGGAGGTGCTGCTACCAAGGGCTGGAAACTCATTTAACAGATGCAATTGGGGTTGGGCATCCTTTTCTGCCAGTTCCGGTTGAGTTTGTAGTTTGTTTGCTTCCAATTGCTCAACTTTCTGGATTTGAAATTGCAGCTTTGCTAATTGCAATTTGACCTGCATCAGCTCCTCCTTCAATGGCGTCTTCTGTCCCTTCTCTTCTAATTCACCTCTGGCTTCACTTACTTCTCCAGAAGGTTTCGAAATTGGGTCTTCATCATCCAAGGCTTTCAATTGCAGGTTACATTTTCGAGCAGGTTTCGACTTCGATTCATCTCCTGAGGTTTTCGAAATTGGTTCATCAATTCCATACATATTCAATTGCAGGTCAACTTCACCAGAAAGTATCGATTTTGATTGTTCTCCAGTAGTTTTCAAACTTGGGTCTTCAACTCCTATAACCCCAATTTCAGATTCTCCTGTTCGAGTAACCATGGCCGTGTTCTTTGAGTCTTCCCCTCTCCCTCTGCCTCCCCTTCCTCTGGATCCCCCCCACCTCTCATGGGTTGCTTGTCGGTGCCGGAAAAGTGAACTTTAAGAGAAACCCAATGGTAACGGCTATGCGCCCATTACCGCCCAGCTCTCTCTCCACATATATATATATATATATATATATATAGGTTTAGGATCAAATAAGAAGGGGTGTGAAAATAGGAAGGATAGGAAGCGATCTCAACCGTCAGATCAAATATCAATGGTTAGGATGTGTTACATACCCTGCACGCGGTTCTTTTTAATATGAACCGGCTTTTTAATTTTTTAAATGATAAACCGGTTCAGAGTAAACATTTGCATCCCCTGCAAATCGATTTTCACGCTTTCTCTCTCTGTCTTCTTTTCACCCTTCTCTCTCAATTTCATTGTTTTACTCTTCGATTTGTTCTTCGATTTTTGTCTGCGGTTTTCAATCAAATTAAATCTAATCTGGTATGTAATCAAGATCTCAATCACATTTTCAATTTTTGGGATTATTTAATGTGCAATTTGCGATTTTTCATTTGTTCTATGTTCGATCTTCGATTTATGGTTTGTTCAATAATCATTTTCGTCTTCGGTTTTCATTTATTCATAGATTGTTCCTTTGTTCAATGTTCAATTTTCGATCTGCGATTTTTCATTTTTTGTCCATGTTCTATCTTCGATTTTAGGGTTTGTTTGATTGTTCCTTTGCAATTTTTGTCATGGTTTTTAGAATTTATTCAACGTATGATATGCGATTCTTAGTGTAAATGATTGTT
>CM033459.1:13482797-13537797 GCA_019425755.1 Amaranthus cruentus
TATAGTTAGTTTGGGGCTATCATCAATCTTTAAAGATTGATGGTAAGGCCCTAATTTCTCCCTTTTAAGTTTTTTTAATATGATTAGAATAAATTTTTGTCCTCTCCCTGTAAGAGAGTTGTTCCACCCATTCATTGGGTTGATTGTACCCATTCGTTGGGTTGATTCTACCCATATATTGGGTTTTGAAGTCTCTCCTTGTGAGAGTTTGGAGTTATGAATTTTGGTCTTTAGTTGATTTATTGGTAGAGATTAATGCGATGATGCAGCAGACACCAAAATTGCAATTATCATCAACTACATCAAATTCAATTCTATCTCAAGACTACAATAGATCGAAAGACCCCCTCGTAGAAGGCTGTATCAAACAGCGTTGTGGAAGAGGATATTCAGAATTGTCAGATCTCATACACAACGATCGTAGTTTTGTTATTTTTGAATTATATTTGGTTTTAGTTGCTATGTACTTGTTAATTTTTATCTCTGATGTAGATGTCGTATGACTCTTTATTAATGAATCAGGTATTATAAAAAAAAAAAAGTAATACGCACGTACAACACATTGCCTAAAGGAATCGCGAGGACCATCATCGATGAGTCATTGATTGTTCCTTGCGCATTCTTGCATACCACTTGTTCCTTTATATTAAAACTTAAATGCAAGACAAATCAACATCTAACATCAATTAAATTGTCTCTTCATATATACTTTTATCCTAAAAATGTTTTTAAAAAATTCTCAAGATATAGTTTACATAAGTATAAAAATATCGGTTGTTCCGAATTTCCCCCAAAATGGGAAAATGGGTTTAATAATATTTAAAAAATTAAACATTTAAATAAAATTTTAAATTCCACAAAATCAATTGTTCTAAAAAAAAATTGTCCAGAAAAAAACACTAAATCAAAATTTAAATTTTACCCCAATCTTTATTAACTCCTCAACCCCTAAGTAAGTCCCTTTTTGTATCATCACCTAAAACGACAAAAAATCACATAAAAGGGTTTAAAAAAAGAGAAAAGAAAAAAAATTGCCAAAGAGGGGAAAAAAACAATATTTCAAAAATTAAATTTATTGAAAAAATGAAAAATGAAAAATAAAAGAAAATCAATTAAAAAAGTTCATAGAATTATCTAATAGATCAAAAAAAAAATTCTGAATCAATTATAAAAAATAATCAAACCTAAAATTCAGAAAATAAAAAGTAATCAAAAAATAAAAATTAAAAATAAAAAATAATCAAAAACAAAATTAAAATTCTAGAATAAAAAATTAAAATAAAAAATAGATCTAACAAAATTTAGAATCAAAAATTCAAAATAAAAAATTCAAAATTAAAAATGGTAAAATTAACATTAAGAAGGAGCAAAAAATTCCAAATAACTTTTGAGTTCTTGTTCTTCTTGTGTTCATCAAGGCCACAAATTATCGTATATATTTGCAAATTTGCAAATTAAAACCCAAAAGTAACGTTTTTTTTTATTAGGTATAAATTGTTGATATTTTTTAGGAATATATTTCATCAAATTAAATTGAAAATGGGAATAATGTAAAAAGAATCAAAAAAAGGGAAGAAGAAAAGCCATTAAAAGATGCTTGGGACTTGGAATGGGAAGATGAATTCAATTGAGACTAGAGGAGCAATTATTTTGGCAATGCATTATTGGGTTTCCAGCTTTACATTTCTTACAACTTCCCCAATTTCACTAAGAAGAAAAGAAGATAGGTTTGGGTTTTTTTTTTTTTAAAAAATTTTAAAAAGGGGTTTATAACTTTGGTACAATTTCTGTCTGCTACCCAAACGGGGAAATATACATATCCCCTTAATATTATATTATATTATTTTAGAACTTGCTAGCTTAGCCTTCATGTTGTAATTTACGTGAAGATAAACTTATATTAGAGGTAACAATCAATAATCATCACATTCTCCATTCTTTTTTATTGCATAGTAGTTAACTTCAGCACTATTCATTAGGCAAATTGATCTTCATATTATTGTTAAAATATAATCATATAGATATAGTTTGAATCATTTGGATTCAATGTTTCTTAAATTTTAGTTTCATAATTCTTTGATATTGATAGAATTATTAACGATTATTCTTGTATTGGATGCTATAAAGAATCAAATAATGCAAATAAAAAAAGAGCTTAGCTCAAACATGCTAAAAATTTATGTACTTAGCTTAGTTGTACATTGAGTATATAAAATACATAAAGATTAAAGATCGGGTCGAAAACTTGGTCAGACCCCACGCATGACCCTATTTTATTATATCACATGGGTTAAATAACATGAGTCCCACATATTATTATTTTAGGTCCTAGAGTACAAGTTGCATTTCATATTTGAATGTGAGGCTTACCGAACATTAGCTTTTTAAAAGATTACATACATCCAAATTCTTCCTTTCAATATATGGGAAGCTTATAAGGGGAAAAATAAGAAAGATAAAAAGAATTCTACTCTCTTGATTTGAATAAGATAAAAAATTAAAAATCTTTTTAATTGAAAAGTCCATTTAACCATAATATTATATGACAAAAAGTAATTATAAAAAAAATTTTATTATATTAAATTGCTTGTTTTTTTTTATATAAATATAATTATAATTATATATATATATATATATATATATATATAAATATATATATATATATATATATATAATAAATGTCATTTAATACAGGTGTTCCATTTCTTAATTTTGGCCGGGAAGGATAAAAAGGCAAATCATCGGGAGAATCAAAAAAATTTCTTTAAAAAGGTCTTATAAAAAATTTCTTATCCAAAACCAAACCTCAAACCTAGGCTTTAGTGGCATATTTGTAGGATTTAGGGCTTTTAAAGCAAATTTCGCCTTTTTTGGAAAATGTTAGATCTTTCCATGGTAATAATGGGTTTAGTTTATGCAAAAAAGTTTCAAAAATACCCCAACCTTATATTCAAACCAAATGTCTTGCCCCCTTTTCTTCAATAATATGTTTGATCATGCTTTTTATTGAACTTATCAAACTAATAGAGGAAAATATTTTCCTTTCAATTAAGATAACATCAAAGATTCATATACAATCATTAAGGTTAATATCAAACTTTTATCTTTCAAAAAAAAAAAATACAAAATTTTAAATTTGACAATAATGTCATATATTCCCAAAAATCAAACTTCATAGATTGATATGGTGTACTCCCGTCTTTGGTCCAAACTTGAACAAAAAGATGGTATAATTTGCATCATTTTGGGTTGGAAAAAAAGGACTAAAGGTTTGAAAAAAAAAACATTATTAGATCTTACTAAAATTTAAAAATAATAGAAAATATAAGATCCAAAACGTAAATAAGCTTAATTTAAAACACAATTTAATTTTTAATATGAAAGAACAATCAAGTATTTATCATATATTGTATTCTTCAAAAATTCTTCACAAAACCACCTCCTTCAACATTTTTTTTCTATTTATACATTAGCGGTTAGATTTCCCTCAATTTGTCTTAAATTTACTTTCACTTCAACAAACACTCCATTTTTCTAACCATCATGATCATCTTAAAGTAGGTTTTATCTTGAACATGAAGAAATTTAAAGGTTTGAGTTCTTTATACCCCAACTTGATTATTTTTTCGGGCCAGACTAATTCATCACTTGGAATAGCATCACCCCCCGCTCTTCCATTGCCTCAACAACCATTTGGGGAAATTGACCAGCCCCTTTTCGTAATCATATCCCTATTATGAAGTATGAAGTAATATCGAGCCAGATTTTACACAATTATAATGTTTAAACACTAAAATAATGAAAAGAAATGCGCTTTCTTACCACAGCTTGCCTAGATTTTTCATCCATTGGTGCATTTGCAATCTTACGCTCTGAATGGGTATCCAAGTAAACAATTGCTCTTGAAGGTAAAACCCCATCCACAGCCTTATACCAAAACAAGTTATATACATTTCATTAAGCTTACAATAAGATAATCTTTAAAATAGTATTTATTATCATACAGAGATGTAGCCACTTAAAATGTACTTCTTACATAAGCTGAAACAAAACTTTAGATCCACCAATATGTACCAGTAGTTTTAATTCACGACTCCTTCGATTTGTTTCCGAGCGTTTCTATGTAAATAAATTATTTCACTATTGATCAGCAATGCTTATTATACTATTTCAAACTATTTTATACAATCAGTTAATACCACATTCTTACCTTCTCAATAGAGGAATTCCAATATGAAACTAGCCAGCTCCATTGGTCTTGAGACACATGATCAGGCTTATTTCTCAATATGTATGCTACATTCCCGTAATGATAGTCATAATGATGTTCTTTTAATTCTCTCTTGAAATTACTCCACTTCCTTCCCAATGATTGCAATATATATTTTTCTTCGAGCGAATGACGGATGATGAATTTTGTCTAGAATAAAGAAGAGTCAAAAATAGCAAACACAACATAATATGAGATTTCTTGCTAATGATTGATAAATAATGAAACACCTTTACAATGTCGAGCAATCTTTCTTTATCTTTCTTTGGTACTTTTCTCCAATCAAAGTATTTCAGGCAGCATAATTGAGGATTTCTTGCTATGGTGCCAAGAAAATTAGCAAGCATAGAAGCCTCATCACCAACTAGTTGCCAACACTTATTCCATCGTACAACTATTCTCTTCTCGATAGGTTCATTGGGTGTGTTTCCTAAACTAAGCATGTAAAGAGATGAGAGAATCAAATGAAAGGTGTATTCATAACTCACCTTTACAGGGTTGTGCTTGTAAAAAATAGGTGAGGCAGGGCATGCAAGGTGATAAATCTGATCAACCTCCACCAACAACGGTTCGTCACATCTGCAAATGAAACACACAATTTGAAATATGCATCTATATTGCTGTAAATGAAAATCAGAGTTAATTTGCTGTAAAATTGCCAATTTGTTGTAAAAGAACAAACATAATTCCACAATTAGACATTCAAGGAGCATAAAACACAATGAGTAGTTATTAGTACATCAATCAATCCCACGTAAGAATGTATAAAACCCCAAAAATTGAATTCACTAACTTTCATTCTAATGTTTCACTTTGAGTAAGAGTAAAAGGGGGGAATAAATTGAGAAGCAAAAATTGTGAATGATTCAATTGAGGGCAGAAAAGTATTGATCAAATGATCTTTGAATACTTGTAAACAGAACATTACCAGACACTCAGTTAGAGAAATGAACTCTAGAGGCATGATACAATACCAGCAATCTAGCATGCATCAACAAATTTAAACAGCATGCAAATTTAGATTCTTAGTACCTTACAAATTTTTGTGCATAATACAAACATTAACAAGACCCCTAATTTATCATGGGCATACTTGGTCTAAACTTTACATTTACAAGCCAGACTGATAAATAGACACTTCATTCATACTTTCGGAATTAGCTGTGGACAATGATTCGCCGTGACAATACCACACATCATAACTTTTCATAATACAATTCATCACCAAGTGGTCAAACATCTCATCTTTAGACCTATCAAAACGATTGACACACTTTGAACATGGACATGGAACACTCCCATCCTTATTATTTCTAAAAGCAAACTCCAAAAATTCAATAACTCCACTTAAATATTCCACTCGATTATCACTATAAATCCATTGTCTGTTGTTATGGTCCATGATTCTACAACAAATTAAACATCATTACAACAATATTACACCAAAATTGATAATATAGTGTTGAACAAGGTAGTAGTAGTACATTAACACGGGTGAAGGCTTTGAATTTTTATTATTATTTATTATTATTTATGTGATTCATTTAATGACATAATAGTGTTTTACCTATTGTTTTTGAATTTTTATTATTATTTATGCTATTCATTCAATGACATAACATAGTGCTGTACATATTTTTCACATAATCTACCTCAATAACACAACAACAAAACACAATATACATGTGTAATAAAAAACGTCATAATTACTAATAATCAACGCTAAAAAACAGTCAGCTCAATCCTCAACATTCAATCACAGTTACCAATCCAACAAGAAATTTATGGTACTCAGAAATAAGAAAGTAAATTGAGTTTTGAAAATTTATACCTTCCTCGTACAAGCTATGAATCTCAGATGCAAATAATCAACACCAAAAACAGTCAACTCTCAGATAATCACTTTTCTTAAGCCGAATATGTAGCTAAACCGATCTTGTACAAGCTGAAAACAAGTAATCAAAAAATCAGATACAAATAATCGAATTTGAGTGAAGAAGATACAAATAATTGAATTTGAGTGACAAAGATACAAAATGAAGCTAAATTGACCGAAGATGAAATAATGGAATTTGAAAATTGACCGAAGATGAAGCTAAAATGAAGCTAAATTTGAGTGAAGAAGAAACAAAATGAAGCTAAATTTGAGTGAAGAAGATGAAGCTAAAATGAAGCTTGACCGAAGATGAAATAATCGAATTTGAAAATTGACGAAGATACAAAATGAATCTAAATTTGAATGAAGAAGATACAAAAACATACGGAAGATACAAAATGAAGATACAAATAATCGATAGGAGAACAAGAGAAATTGAAAATGTTGCTTACTAATGCTGATGACGATAGGAGAAATTGACCGATATTCCCGAGCAAGTAATCAACACCGATTAAACAATGATGTTGATCCAATCATCTGAGCCAATAAATTGAAATTTTCACGATGATGCTGATGAATGTCTTGTTTGTGGGAATCTGAGCAATATAGGAGATGTAGGAGATGATGAGTTTCAAGATGAATGTCTGGTAATGAATGTTCAACAAATTCAATCTTGTTGAAGATGAATGTCTGGTAATGGAAGATTTGGATTGATTTTTAGAGAAATTGGGTATTTTAGAGAGAAGAGATTATGCTATTTCTTTGTTTCTTACACTGAAGATGAAAGGTTTTTAGGAGTTAGGAGTGTGTATTTTCAGATAAATATTTGGGTTAAAAAAATCTAGAATTAAATTCATTTTTTTTCAAAAATAAATTTATTTATTTTTTTAATCAAAAATCTGGAATTCTGAGTGTTTTTATTTAAGAAAATATTTGACTTTTTAAAAAAATTAGTGTAGAATTTATTTTTTTTTAATTTTGTTAACGTTATAGCTTTTTAAAAGGTGGAATTTATTGACTTTCTTCTTTGTTTTATGAGCAGTTAGTAACAAAAAAAATAAATGTCACTACATATGCCACTAAAACTTTGATTTAGTGGCATTTTAATCAAATGCCACTAAATATATGTCACTAAAGATAGAATGTGTTGTAGTGACATGCCCACGTTAAGCATGCATAGTAATGAACTAAATAAAGATAGACAACAAATAGAATACGTACTAATAACTAAACAAACGATAATCGTACAAGAGATGGTAAAGTGCAATAAGTAGAGGCAAAACACAGTAACAAACGTTGGTCGAGAGGGGCATGTCTAGTAATCTAAGACGTGGATAAGACGCTAGCCCTATCCCTGGTCAGGTCCTAAGAGAGGTGGAGTTCGTGCAGGTGACTTTTAATCTGGTCCTCCTACGTCCTCCTTGGTCTTCCACGACTTCTCTTGCCCTCCACTATAATGCGTTCTATCTTTCTTGCTGGGGCTTCATGTGTCTTTCTCTGCACATGCCGAAACCATCTCAGTTTGTTCTCCCGCATCTTTCCAAAGAAAGGTGCAACACCTAACTTCTCCCTGAACTCCTAGTTCCTTATCCTGTCCATTATAGTTTTACGACTCATCCACCTTAGCATACGCATCTCTGTTACATTCATCCCTGCTCGAAGACCTTCTTTAAGGGCCAACATTCTGTCTCGTACAACAAGGTCGACCTAACTGCAACGCAAGGAAACTTACCACTCATCCATCTCAGCATACACATCTCTGTTTACTAGGGAATTTTTTATCATAAAGTACCCCGGTCGCTGCTCTCCACTTAAGTCATCCCGCCTGTATACGATTAGAAACGTCTTTGTCAATCTCCCCGTTACTCTGAATCACCGAACCCAAATATTTGAACTTGGACGTACTTACAACAACTTCACCCCCTATGTTCACCTCTGGCTCCCCTATTGCTTCTGTCCCACTGAAGTCATATCGCAAGTATTCTGTCTTTCTACGACTTATGCGCAACCCCTTACCTTCCAAGGCTTCCCTTCACTCTTCCGATTTACTGTTAGCCAACACCTTTGTTTCAGCGGCTAAATAAATGTCTTCTGCAAAAAGCATACACCATGGTACAGTTTTCCAGATGGATTTTGAGATTTCATCCATAATGACCTTAAAGATGAAAGGACTAAGTGTTGATCCCTGATGTAGGCCCATTCTTATAGTGAAAGTCTCTGTCATACCCACCGGTGTTTTAATGTTAGTCGAAACTCTATCATACATAACCTGTCATACATGTCTTGTATTACCTCAATATACCTTTGTGAGACACCTCTATTCTTGAGGCTATCCCAAATGATGGTTTGTGGTATACTTCTTCGGGTCAATGAACACCAGATGCAAATTGGTTCTCTCTAATCATCGTCTCTGATGTAAAATCAGTCCAAGAACATCTTAAAAACATAATCCTGTCTAAATCCTTTGAAGAGTCATCATTTGATTCTTATGGGTGTCTCATTTAAATATCCTATCCTTCAATGATTGAAATTTGAGGTGTTTCATTTTATGTTTTAATAGTATGAATGTTTTGTTTTCTTTAATAAAGAATGATGTAATTCCTGTAGTAGAATTTGAAAGGGGTTTGTTAGATTTCTGATTATATTTAATGTAATCACTTGATTGCTTGTAATCAAGTGAAGAGTCTTTTTTTCTAGAATTTTTTTATGGTTGTAAGCCTATATAAGGGCATTATTTCGTGAATAATAAGATATCCAATCTGAATTCCAATCAAAAGCTTTGTCTTACGCATTTGTTCTTATACTTGTGTAAAGTATTTCGAATGATTTTTCCAACTGTGAGTTTTCTCGTTGTTGAAGAAGTTAGTGAGTTCGTGAGAGTTCCAAACATACTAATTTGTATGATTAATTCGAGTGAGTGTTCCTTAATTTAAGAATATAACCTAGCAAGATTAAGTGAGTGTTTCTTGCTTGCATATTCTTGAATCATAACAATATAGTGAGTGTTCCTAGTTTGTTCTTTATTTTCGTAATATTAAAAAACCCAGGAAAACAATCCTTTATAACAAGTTTCAAAACCTTGAAAATCCTGTTCCATAATATTTTTGAATCCTGTCCAAAACCCTTGAAACCTCTGTCAAACCCAAAAACAGTCTTTTCCATTCAACATTAAACCCACATAAATCCTTTAAATCATTCCATTTTCATACCTAGTCCTACAAAACCAAACATATTCCTTTCTAAGCCTTGTAACATTTGGAAAGCCCATTTTGGATAATCTAATCCTTTTAGATTATTTATAGCTACAGTAGGAGGGGCACAATAGTTCTTTTCCAAATGGAGAACCAACAACACAATGAAACACTTGATCAAATAAGAATGAGAAACACATAAGAAAATCAAAATCGGCTTATGCAAGACCAAGAAGAACTTGTACAAAAAATGATGGTAGTGATGACTCGTATGATGAATCATGAGAATAGGGAATACATTGCTCCTAGAAGGGAGGACCGAAATATTAAAGTTGATGTGGAGAGTTTTGATAGTAGTTTAGATCTTGAAAAGTATCAAGAATGGGAACAATCTCAGGAGAGGTACTTTGAGTATAATGATGTAGAGGAAGAGGAGAGAAAGTATAAAGTAGCAAAGGTGAAACTTTCTAAGTATGCGGAGACATGGCTTAACGGAGTTCAAAAGAAAAGAGAGGCAAAAAACAAAGAGATAATTTCCACTTGGAGTAAGTTGAAGAAAAAATTGAGGGCTCGTTTTATTCCTATAAACTACAAACAATACTTGTATGTAAAGTGGAGTACTTTACAACAACATGGGGGGGTTAGTTGAGGAGTATGTCAAGGAGTTTGAAAGATTGGCAATTGTGTTGAGATTGACAAAAGTGAGGAGTTACAGATGGGTAGATTCCTAGCTAGGTTGGATAAGGAGATGCTTGAAAAGGTAAAAGTGTACCCAAACTTAACCTTTGATGAGGCTGTAAACTTGCTATAAAGCTTAACAACCAAAGGAAGAAAAGAGAAGGTAACCTCATCTTCTTATGATCCTAAATTTCCAACATTTGCCAAAGATCCTTCCTCTTTTCCAAAACCGAACATTTCTAAAGAAAATCCTAACTTTCCCAAAAGAAACATTCCTTTTGAAAAGGATAAGGGCAAAACCGTGAGTGGTAGTGGGGGAATTGGTGATATTATGTGTTACAAATGCTTTGGTAGAGGACATTACAAAAAACATTGTCCTAATCAAAGAGCCTTGAATGGAAGAGAGTTGAAAAATATGGGTGCTCAACCTATCCCATTCAAAATTGAAGAGGAAAATGATTCTCAAACTGATTGATAACCAGTTTCTAAGCACGTCGTTAAACGTTAAGAACCGAGCTATGAAAACAATATTTATAACACCCTATTACAACTATAAAGAGTATAGGGCTAAGTCGGTGATCAATCCATAAGGACAAGGCTAGCAATATTAAGGGCTAGATGTGGGAGAAATTAAAGGGTATGTGAGGGTGTTATGTGGGAACAATATCAAGCGATAAATAAGCAAGAATAAAAACGACAATAAGCAATAAGAGACAAACGAGGATGATGAAAATTCACCCTAGGTCGATTCTATGTTCTCATGGAAAGCTAGGTCAAGGGAGATCAAACGTAGAGCGATCCAGACACTCTAGATAGCGAGGGGAAGTTGGTGACATATAGCCAACGGAACGACCCATAATAGCCCTATATCTCTTCGAGAGTGGCAGGACATGATTCGTATCGAGTATCAATCAAACAATCAAAAACAAACCTCAACCCTAACCTAACACATGAAACAACAATCACCCAACGTAGGGTTTCACCAAACCAACACCCCTAAAAGAACTACTCACTCATAATGAAAGCAACTAAAACAGATGAAATGAAAGAAGACATGATTTAAAACATTAGGGCAAGAACAAAACCAACAAGAAACTAAAATAAAGCAATAAATATAACTACCAACTATTCTACAAAGCAATAAGGAAAGTAAGAACAAGAATGAAAGGCAAAACAACAATAAATGAAGCGACAAACAAGAGAGAATGTAAAGAAATCAATAAATAACATAAAGTAAAGATATTGAATGCAAGAAAGCAATAAAGGAAGATAAACTTACATTAACTTGAAAGCTTAAATAAAAGAAAGTGAAATTACAAAGCTTGAATAAAAATGAAAGGAATAAATTGTATTCTAGAGCAAAGAAATGTAAAGAGAAATCAAAAAAAGTGATGAACTAGTGTGGAGGGTTTCTCTCAAGCAAGTCATGGGCATTACATAAAGAATAAAGGGTATATATAGGCTATACAAGGTGTGCCGTAAAAGCCCTAAAGATCATACGTGGATTGAATTTGTGAAGAAAATAAAACACTGATTTTTAATAGCATTCGCCCGAATCCAAGTGCATATGCCCGAATGTGCACATTCGGGGTTTTTAGAGACTTTGAAGTTCATATGCATGATTTTATTGGACATTGGCCCGAATGGGCTGCTTCATTCGACCGAATTTGTTGTTGTTCGCTTGAATTGTCTTTCATTCGACATTTCCAGATGTCTTGAGCTGATTTACTTGAGGCATTGCACCCATTCGACGGAACCTTATCTCCATTCGACTGAATGGGAGGTCGAGTAGCTTCTTTTGACTCTTGAGATGTACCTTTGAGGTGCTGGAATGTCTTGGAACTTTGCGAGGTACTGGGGGATGGCTCGGCATGCTCGGGAATGCTTCCAAACACATGCCTCTTATTCGTTTATGAGGTCTAAGCCTCGAACTCGATTTGTTTTAAATCGAAACCTCCAAAAATACCTTAAATGACTTTAAAACACCGCGAAGACAAGAGCAAGGTAAAATCTAGTAAAACAAATGTAGAACAACGAAACTTGACACTATAATGGGGACATAAATGTGCTTTAAATCGAGCATATCAACTACCCCAAGCTAAACCTTTGCTAATCTCTAGCAAGGAAACTAGGTAGGATGACAAGAAAGCACGGGGCAAACAAAAACAAATATATCTGTGTATAACTCAATGAAGAATAGGAGAAAGGTCTCCTCACTCATAGAGTGAGTAACAATAATCACTAAAACAAGTACAAGAGGATGAAGGGAGAAACAATATGAGCTGGATAAGAATGAGTAGAGTCCTACAAAACCAACAACCAATATCATAACAAAAAGCCCACAAATCACTGTAGCACACAACACCTCACCATCCCTAAGTTATCCTCTAGGTAAAAAGGGGGAACATTTGGCTCATGTAGAGGTTAAATAATGTGGCTACAAAAGCAAAGGAAAAGGTAAAACCTTGGCTTATTCTAAAGTCAAATTACGTCCAGGGTAGGCTATTTGGCTATGTAGCCCTAGTCCTTGGAAAAGTTGACTGTACTGGAGAAGAATCGACATAATACTTAGATCCCGTAACTAGCAGTCAACATGGATGGAACTCGCAAGGAGTCCAAGAAGGCTCAGTACTCACAGGCTAGTCAAAATGTGCCTCTAAAAGTAGAAAACCAAGCCACCAACCAAGCGACCCAAGATCCCTCAAGCTATGTGGAAAAAGGTCAACCACTTGGTCCAAAATAGGCACAGGGCTAGGAAAATACGAGTTTGCAAAAGACCACGAATGTACACACCAGAAGCTTGCATTCTAGTTCCACAACTCAACCATTTATTGAAAGCTAGGATATAACATAAACTATACAAACTAAACATGAACTATACAAAGTAGATAAATCATAAACTAAACAAACTAAACATGCAAAAACGATAACAAAAAAACTAAAGCAATAGTGACAATAATGCAGATCTTTCAAGGTTTTGAAAGAGTAAGCACCCTCCCCCAAGCCAGCCCAAGAGCCATCTCGGCAAAAGGGAAAGGTGAACGAAAAACTAAAAAAGCGAAAGATAGACATTATTGGAATTAAAGAATATAAAACAAGCAAAAAAACAAACACCATGTTATCTTTCGTAAGTACTTTTGTTTAACGTTGCTAAGTTCGACCCAGCTAACCACCAACTCAAAATGAAAAATTGGGGAAAGAAATCATACATGATCTAGGAGCAGATTCACTCCTAGCATCGCCATTGCCTTCAACATGGTGACCCAAAACTCTCCACCTAGCAGCAGTGACAGAGATGAGCAATGTAGAACCGAGGTCACCCGGTGGCGGTCTCAAATCTGGGGCTCCCCCAAGCTAAGGTGGAGCCATCTTCTTCTTTTTGAAACTTTTTCTTTTTCTTTTTCTTTCCCGCTTCCTCTTGCGGGCTCACTTGCCAATACCTTCAACTTCGTCATCATCAATGTCATGCACAAGAACAAGCCTTCTCTTGTTCTCAACATCGACAAACTTCTTCTTCTTCTTCTCATCATCATACTCCTTCACATCATCGTCTAGAATCACCTCATCATCATCAAGAATCATCTCATCATTCACCTAGGCTACAAGAACTTCATGCCCCCCAACCTTCTCCTTAAGAACAGCATCCACAATATCAAGAGAATAGAGTTGCTCGGCCATGGGCTCTTTGGAATACTTAGCAAAACCAAACACTACTTGCTCTTTGGCTACCCTTATAGTAATAGTTTTGGCTTCGCATTCGATAAGGGCACCCAAAGTCTTCAACGCATCTCTCCTAAGTATGAGGGGAGTGTAATGATCCTCCACCATATCTAGCACTACAAAGCACATGGGACCTCTATGTTTCCCACTTGGATAAGGAGGTCCTCAAACTTCCCACAAGGAATTTTGATACTTCGGTCAGCGAGTTAGATAGATTTCATTGATAGCTTGAGCTCAAAAGTGAGTTGCTTTGCAATAGACATCGACATGAGGCTAATCGAGGCCCCCAAATCGGCAAGTGCTCCCTTGGGCTAATGGTTCCAAAGTGTGACGGGGAACGCAAAGGGTCCTCGAGCCTTTTCCTTTTTGGCCCAAGTGCCTTGGATTATGGCACTAACTTGCTCCAACAGATTGACAACCTCGCCTTCAAGCCTCTTTTACTCCCCAAGAGAGTCTTCACATACTTTGCATATTGAGGCATTTGCTCCATGGCCTCTACGAACAAAATCTTCATCTCAAGTTGCTTCATATGCTTAAGGAACTTTAAAGACTTGGCTTGCAATTGTCTCTCCACCGCTCTACATGGAAAGGGTAGCAGTGGGGCATGTAAGCGCTCATAAGCTCTTCTCTCTTGGATTGTTTTCCATCTTTGCTCTTGCTCCAACTTCTTCTCTTTTTCTTCATCAACCTCATCTTTCTTTTCTCCAACTTCTTCTTCCTTCTTCTTCTCAACATCATTCCTCTTCTCATATTCTTCCTTAAATGTCTCCTTCTCTTGTCTCTCCCTAAGCTCATCCTTACGCTTAACATTCTCAAGTAGACATTGCCCAATGAAGAACCTTCTCCCATATCATCCTTTGGAGCCTCAATTGGAGCTGAGTAGGAAGTCTCCGGTCGCATTGCATGTGTTATGGTTAGGATTGGGTGGTAGGGTATTGGGTGATGGAGGTTGGGTGGATGGGTTGGGTTGAGGGTTGGATGGGAATAGTGTTGGGGTAGTTGTGCAAGTTGCGCTTCAAACATCCTTTGTTGGGCTTAAAGTTGTGTCATTTGAGTAATCAAAGTTTAATTGAGTTGAGTGAGGGTGCTCATTTGGGTGGAAATATAGTCATGATTAGGAGCGGAGTTTGGAGGTGGATTAGTGGCGGGATATGGTAGGTTGGGGTTAGGACGTGGCACTTGTGGGTAAGTCCTATTCCTATTAGGCCTAGGAAAGCTACTACCGACTTGATTCTTGTAAGGACCATGATTGTTGTAGCCTTGGTTGAAGTTTCCTTGACCATTGTTTAGGTTGAAGGGAGGTCGGGAGGATGAGTTGTTGAAAAGGCTATATTGAGTAGTGTACCCTTGTCCTTGGTTCCCATAACCCACAGCAGCAACACAATCGGGATTATACCCATAACCATTAAAGTTCATCGCTGGGGTTCTCTCTATAGTGCCTCCTCCGTACTCTACCGGATGCCACATGCTCTGGATTCAAACCCCCATAATAAGATGCATCGGGATTAGATATCCCACACATACAACATGAGAAGGACTTGGCCTCATTTGCGGCGGAAACATTGGAACTCCCTTGGGCAAATTTAAGCATAGACAATTTCTTGTTCATGATTGCTCCTATTTTGGCTCCGATCGAATCTAGATTAGTCTCATCGATCATACCCCTTGCTTGCTTACTACTCCTTGCTCCACCTCAAGTACTATTCTTTGCCACCTCTTCAATCATGGCCTTCACTCAGTTGCATGAGATCTTTGAAAGTTGCCCACCAACTGCGAAATCTAGTAGTGTTTTCATAGAATCGTTAAGCTCGTCGTTGAAAAAGGTATTCAAATGATTCTCCCCTTACTCATAATAGGGGCATGCTTAGATCATCCCTTTGAATCTACTCCAGGCGGCACTAAGGTTCTCATAATCCTCTTGAGTAAAAGACGCGATCTTCTTGCGCCTATCTTGCGTGCGAACTGTAGGATAAAACCTTTCTAGAAACACCATCCTAAGTTGAGCCCATGTGGTAATGCAGTTGGGCTCTAAGCATTTATACAAATCCTTGGCGTCACCGACTAGACCAACATGGAAAAGGCACAATCTCACATACTCTGGATTGTCGGGGCATGGAGGAATGCGCTACATGTGATGCCCCAGATTTAACTTGAAAAGGGATTAATAGACTACTCATAACAACAAGGTGCATCATTTTTTCGTGGAAGCCCATTTGCTAAGAACTTCACAGTTAAGCGTGATTGGTGGAGAGCAATCTTAGGATGGGTGACCTCCTGGGATGTTTTCCCGGGTGCACACGAATGAGGCCAAAATGCGCTGGAAAGACTTGTGTTGGTCTGTGGGGCCAGTTTACAATCTTCATGAGTAGTCACTGGCGGTCTGAGGGGTCGGGGTGTTACAAATGGAATGATAGCAACCCTGCGACCGTGGCTGATTGTGTGTTCAGTGCACCTAGTGGGGGAAAAGATTCTGAAACTACGGTCTAACGAGGACGTTGTATTCCTAAGTAGGGGTAATTGTGATAACCCAGATTTAGCTTGAAACGGGGTTGATAAACTAGTAATAACAACAAAGTACATCTTCTTTTCGTGGGAGCCCATTTGCTAAGAAATTCACACTTAAGCGTGCTTGGCGGAGAGCAATCTTAGGACGGTTGACCACTTGGGAAGTTTTCACGGGTGCGCACGAGTGAGGCCAAAGTCCGCTGGAAAGACTTGTGTTGTTATGTGGGGCCAGTCTATAGCCTTTGTGAGTAGTCACCGGCGCTCCAAGGGGCCGGAGTGTTTGATAACCAGTTTCTAAGCGCGTCATTAAACACTAGAAACCTAGCTATACAAAAAAATTTGTAATCACCCTAATACTACTACAACGAGTGTAATGGTACGTCGGGGGTCGAACCACACGGACAAGGGATGCTAGACTAAAGGTTATGTGTGGGAAAGATGTATGCTAGGTAGGTTAGTGGGTGAACTATACTGAGAACGAGAATAAGCAATGAAAGAAAGCGAGGTATAGGTTAGGTCCAACCTAGGTAAGTCCATTGGAAATAGAGATAGGTTAGGTCAAGGGAGATCGAACGAAGATCGATTGAGACACTCTAGATATCGAGGGGATGTTGGTGGCCTATAGTCATATGAATGACCTATGATCGCCCTATGTCTCACTAGGAGTGGTAGGACAAGATTTGAATCGAATATCAATCAACAATCAACATCAATCTCAACCCTAATACTAAACATTAAATATAAGACAAAAACCTAGGGTTTCTCTAACCCAAAACCCTAAAAGACTACTCTAGCATGTTGAAAGCAACAAAGAAAGAAAGCATTAAAACTACTGTAGAAAGGTTGAAGAGAATGAAAGACATGAAAACATAAAAGGAAGCATAAAGGAATTGAATAACATGAAAGCAATTAATCTAAACTACAAAGGCATTAAAACAAAGCATTAAAGAAACATTAAATGACATTAAAGCAATAAAAGAATGTAAACTTACATAAATGAAGAAGAGAAAAGCAATAAATCTACACTAGGGCAAGAAATAAAGAGAAAAGCAATAAATGGTTGATGAAAAGTTGGGAGGGTTTCTCCCAAGCAAGTCATGGGGTTTACATTCAGATACAAGGGGTATTTATAGCCCAAATGGAAAGGGGATAAAAGCCCTAAAAATAACCTACGAAATAAGCTTGCGAAGATAAAGCGCTGCGGTAAAAACTAGTCGCATTCGCCCGAATGGAACTTCATTCGCCGAACGAAGTCCATTCGGGGTTTCCAGTAGCTTAGAGTATGAAAACCCAAGTTTCAAGAGCCATTCGCCCGAATAGGGCATAGCATTCGGCCGAATGCTTGATGGTTCGCTTGAATGTGAGTTGATTCGGCCAAAACAGGGACTCTAAGCATGTTTCCTTGAAGTTTAAGCTCCATTCGCCCCAATAGGGCCTGGCATTCGGCCGAATGCAGGGTTCCTTGGCCCATTTTGCTTTTCTTTCAACTTCGAACGAGCATCGAATGGCATCGTGGATGACTAGGTAGGATAGCATGAGAGCACGAGGCAACAAAAACAAACTAAGCTACAAAAACAAAGCTAAACTACAAAAAGCAATAAAACCTAAGACTCACTTTTGTAGGAATCACGGTCGCACTTAGCACGTACGACAAGCCGTTTAAACCTCAAGGTCTCCCAAAAAGGACGAGTAAGGTCTCATGAGGGTTTTTCGGAAGGAGACCCAAAAATCCAATGCAATGCAAATGCAAGGATGCAAACTATATGTAACTTAAAGCTGCAAAACTAAAATATAATGCGATGTGATGCAAGGTGAGTAGAAATCAAAGCAACGCGAGCTGTGCACGAGCAAAATTCTTCCCCAGCCATGAGTGTGCAAGTACAATGGTCTCAATAGAGCGCAATACCAAGAAGAATTACCAATTCCACAGACTTGAGATCAATAGGGTAAGGTACAACACAGGCTATACCACCCACTACCTAGAGAGGTCACAAGTCTACGCCCTCGGGTTATTTCTCAAAAGATGTGATAAATATGCAATTACGCTCATGTGTCTGATTGTGGTTCGTGTTTCGCTCATAAACTTCCGACTTAAGATGAGTTGGGAATCAAACACCTAAAAGGGGCAAATAATGGGGATTGTATCAAATCTAACTCCAGCATAGAGCCAACTAATCGGACCAAGTCGAACAGGTTAGTGAAGGGTTGTAATGTTGGGTTAGAGTTAAGGTGGGATACATTTGGGAATTTGGAGCTAAGAAGAGGATAACAAATGACCCTAGACTAAACAACCACAAACATTTCATCATAAACCAACAAACACTATATCCAACAACCATAATAAGCCAATAATCTCATGAAAGCACAATGATCTCTATCATCAAACACCATCAAAAGAGTGTGAAATCTCATAATTACATAAGTTTCCAAGCTCATCTCCCAATGAAAAATTAACCTCCTCACTCAAATAAATGTATATGTGTAAAACATAATGAAAAACAAGAGAGGGGTCTCCTCCAAAAAAGAATGCGTGTGAATAATCACTATAATAAGCACGAGAGGATAAAGGAGAAACCAAAATAAGCTAGATAAGAATGAATAGAGTCACACGAAACCATCAACCAAAAACATAACCAAAAACCCACAAATCCCTATAGCGCACAACAACCCCACCATCACTAAGCTATCCTCTAGGAAAAAAGAGGGAACATTTGGCTCATGTGGAGGTTACATAATGTGGCTACAAAAGAATAGGAAAAGGCAAAGACTTGGCTTAACATAAAGTCAAATTACGTTCAAGGTAGGCTATGTGGTTATGTAGCTTAATTCCAGCGAACGTGTTATCATCCCTGGTCTCAAGAAAAGTTGACTATGTTGGAGAAGAACTAACACAATACTTAGATCCCCTAACTAGCACTCAGAATGAATGGAACTCACAAGGAGTCCAAGAACGCTCAATACTCACAGGCTAGTCGAAATGCGCCTCTAAAGGTAGTCATCTAAGCCACTAACCAAGCAAACCCAGATCCCCTAAGCTATGTGGAAAATAGTCAGACTCTAGGTCCCAAAACAGGCACAAGGCTAAGGAAATACGAGTTTGAATAAGACCACAAATGTACACACCAGAAGCTCGCGTGCTAGTTTCACAACTCCACCATCTTATTGAGCACTAAATATGAATATGCAATATATACAGCATGTCATGAATGCAAAGTGAATATGTAAAATATCTACAAAATGATATATGCAATGAACTAAGCTAGAACTATATGAAACTACATGCACAAACAAATGGGTAATAGTGACAATAGTGTTGACCAACTCTCGCCCAAGCCAAGCCTTCGCTAGTCTCTAGCAAAGGAGGAGAGAAAAGATAAAGATGAAACGTTTAAAACCATGGTCAACAAGATTGTCACAATTCCCAACACAAACACATACTAGTCAATAATAAAGTGGAAAGAAGGTCATACCTAGGCTAGGAGGACTTTCACTCCTAGCACTACCATCATTTACATCAAGTGGTGTAAGAACTCTCCACTCCTCAAAATAAGTAAAGGCCAGAAGCGCAAGGCTAGAACAGTTACCTCCCCCAAGCTGGGGTGAAGCTATATTCTTCATGTTTGGATCCATTATCTACATGAGCCTTCTTTCTCTTTCTCACCCTCGCGGGACCGTTAGCATTGACACTCCACAAGGTTAACTTGTGTTGAGAGGGACAATGTTAATGGTCGTTTGGATTCGCAAATTCTAATAAACAATACTACGAACCAAACGTGAGCACTAACTAGCAAAAATGCAATGCAATGAATGAAAAACAAAAATGAAACAAAAACAATGTGTACAGTTGGGTTGCCTCCCAACAAGCGCTTCTTTAGGGTCTTTAGCTAGACCTGACTCACTATGTGGTAGAGAGTCAAACTCCATAGGAGTTTATCAAACTCACTCCCCACAACAGCAGAGATTGGGGAGTGAAAGAGAGAGAGAGAAGAAAGAAGAAAAGCAAAAACACAACAAAGACCGACTTTTCGTAACGAGATGAAAAGTCGAGAGAAGAACGAACAAAGGGAAGGGGAAGCAAAGCAAGCGGCATAGTAACACAAGTATAAAAATGAGCATGAACAAGAATGATCGGGAGCTTCTCATAATGACAAAGAGGTGTAGGGTGAGACTCAACAGAAGGCATACTAAGGGTATGCACTTGAGGCTCCTCAATCACACACATATCTACCTCTTGGTCAAACGGTTCACTAGCCGGATGATCATGCACATATATCAGAGGTTCATCATGGTGAGGTGCACAAGGAACCTCATCATGAACCTCACCGGTAGGTGGTGCATCAACACAAGGAGCGGGGGAGTCATGATGCAAGAAGGTTGGGAGTTTACACTCCTCCAAATTTTCCATATCATCATCAAACACATCCAAAGATTGATCATCAAGAGAAGGAGGGGAGCAAATGATAAGGTGAGGGGAGTCTAGGTCATGGTTTAAAGCCAAAGGCACAAGGTGGTCATGGGTCTCTAGTCTCTCCTCAAAAGCCCTTCGAAGTTGGTTAACACTCCACGTTCTCTCCAACTAGGTGCCCTTTGGTGTCCAATCGTAACTGGTGGGGTAGGCAAGTGGAACATCAAGGGAAGGGAGACCGGGATATTCTTTCCTAAAGTTTTCTTTGGCCAACCATTTAAAGAAATTCAGACAAATCACAGGGGTTTGGCCAAAGAACGCAGCATGATAAAAATCATCCGCGAATTCCCTAGTCTTACTATTTAATCCTTTATAAAGGTGATGACAAATTTGTCATCTTTCAACATTATGCCTATAAAGGAAGAATTTCCCATATCTAATAAAGAAGCCCCAAAAACATTCATGCTCAAGTTGATACATGTAACGAGCCATGAAGAAAAACAAAAATAACAAGAACAAAAGCTATTCACAAACCACACAAAAACAAAAATCTAAACAAACACCTTCTCCCCCGCAACGATGCCATTTTGATAACCGGTTTCTAAGCGCATCGTTAAACACTAGAAACCTAGCTATACAAACAAAATTTGTAATCACCGTAATACTAATACAACGAGTGTAATGGTAAGTCGGGGGTCGAACCACAAGGACAAGGGATTCTAGACTAAAGGTTAGGTGTGGGAAAGATGTATAGTAGGTAGATTTGTGGGTGAACTATACTAAGAACGAGAATAAGCAATGAAGGAAAGCGAGGATTAGGTTAGGTCCACCCTAGGTAAGCCCATTGGAAATAGAGATAGGTTAGGTCAAGGGAGATCGAACGAAGATCGATCGAGATACTCTAGATATCGAGGGGAAGTTTGTGACCTATAGTCATGCGAACTACCCATAATCGCCCTATGTCTCACTAGGGCAAGATTCGAATCGAATATCAATCAACAATCAATATCAATCTCAACCCTAATCCTAAACATTAAACATAAGACGAAAACCTAGGGTTTCTCTAACCTAAAACCCTAAAAGACTACTCTAGCATGTTGAAAGCAATAAAGAAAGAAAGCATTAAAACTAATCTAAAAAGGTTGAAGAGAATGAAAGACATGAAAACATAAAAGAAAGCATAAAGGAATTGACGAACATGAAAGCAATGAATCTAAACTACAAACACATTAAAAGAAGCATTAAAGAATACATTAAACGACATTAAAGCAATAAAGGAATGTAAACTTACATAAATGAAGAAGAGAAAAACAACAGATCTACACTAGGGCAAGAAATAAATAGAAAAGCAATCAATGGTTGATGAACAAGTTGGGAGGGTTTTTCCCAAGCAAGTCATGGGGTTTACATTTAGATACAAGGGGTATTTATATCCCAAAGGGAAAGGGGATAAAAGCCCTAAAAATAACCTACGAAATATGCTTGCGAAGATAAAACGCTGCGGTAAAAACAAGTCGCATTCGCCCGAATCAAAGGACCATTCGCCCGAATGAAGTCTGTAGAAACACTTAGAGATTATGAATGCAAAAAGAGGGGGGGTGAATTGTTGTATTGTATAAGAAAAATATTGAGAATTAATTGAGAATCAATTGGCAAAAGAAAGAATATATATTTTTTTTACTTGGCTGATCTCACTTGAATATTTCGGTTAGGGCACAACACCACACTATTAGCCGGTTTAAAAAACATCTCTTGTATAAGAGATTAACTGTGTAAACTTCCCATAATTCCCTTATTCTAAAATGTAGGAAAGTGGGGAATTGCCTTGGAGGTTACTCAAAATCATACGGTTACGTTTAATAATTAATTAGCTAATAATAGTTAATGAAGACTAATTCAACTAAACCCTAACTTCTTCCTTATTTTTGTGGAGAAAAATAAGGAGACTTATTCTCAACCTTTAGTTTAATGTGGTGGTTATTTAATTGATTGCCAATTAATATCTTATGCAATATTCTAGTATTTACCCGTATAATCAGCTAAAAATTATTACTTTAGTTGACCAACTTCTCCAGACATGTTCCGTTGGGAACACTGCACTGTCTCTATCAGCATTTATATCAGTTTATCAATTCTTGGAACAGTAGACATCAATTTCCCTTTTGACTTTCCACATGAACTTCAAGGCTGACTATTTTGACTTTTGACTTTGACTTTGACATGTACAATATTCTTTAAAAAAGCCTTTTAGGTGCCATCGACCACTTTATTAGAATCGGATATACAACCTACAAAACAATCTCTAAAACTTGTTTGTTTATAAATAAGGAAGTCATCATCAAAACTTAAGAGGGCCAACAAATTCCCCCTTTTTGATGATGGCAAACATTATAAACAAACTTAATTAAAATAGAGTAAAATAAATACAATAGAGCATGTTAGAGATTGAAGCAACTCTAAGTAAACTTAGCAAACCAAATTATTATTACAAAGTAATTTACCAAGCATCCAATATAAACAGTTTACTCTAAGATTATAATTTAAAAACATATCATCAAGCGTATATGGAATAAAACTTATGTCTTTAAATTAACCATTTTCCAAAAATAATAAACATAAACATTTAAGTATCAAATATACTTGTTCTATACTTAGGTAAACTTGAGAACATTGTAATAGGAAGCTACAAGACGATAATAGAATTCAGAGCAAACACTTCAAACACTTTAAACAGAGTTGTAATATCTAAGTAAAACATAAAAACAAAAAGCATAGTTTAACATAGTAATATCAGAGCATGATTTGAAACAACATTGATATCAAAAAATAATCAAATCAAAATATAGTAATATTAGATCAAATCAGAGATAGCATTCAAATCAGAGATAGCAAAATATAATATAAGTATATGCAAACTATGCAAACTAGGGCATCACAAGTATTCCTCTAAGTTTGTTGCTTTTCTTCCCCCTTTTGATATCAATCAAAAAGGATTGGCGTAATCCAAACCATAGCACTAAGGCAAGCATTAGTCAAAGAGAGATAATAAGCAGCAAACATCCAAGCAAATACCATAAAATTACCAAGATATGCAACGATTAAGCATCATAGACCGATTCCAAAAGTAGATAAAAGTGGGAGTAGTAGCATAATTGTTTCAACAAAAAATTACAACAAATTGTACCCTAGCTGGTACTTCAACAAAACATAAAAGAAAATATTGTTTGATTGGTAGAAAAACAGACGGTGTGGCCAACAATTACATAAATTGAGTAGTGGAGCAGAAGAAGGGATCAAGCAGCAGTCTCCTCGTCAACGAACTCGGTCTGCACTTCAACTGTGTCAAGCTTGGCACCAAGACGGGATTCCATCTAGGACAACTGATCAGTAATGGATGCAAGTGAGACACGGATTTCATCTTGAAAAACATAGAATTGAGACTGAAAATCATTTAATTTTGAGAGTACAAGGTCTAGGGTAGCTAAAGGAACAGTAGAGGGGTTAGTATCAAAACCAGGTGTAGTGTGTGGAGGTGAAGCTTGTGAGGTGAATGGTGGTGGAGTAGTAGGTATAGGTGATGGTGGTGGTGATGGTATATGTTGTGGTGGAGGTGTGGCTGGTTTTGGTGAAGGAGGGGCATTAGTAGGCTTTTTGGTGGGATGTGAGGTGATTTCTTCATCCATATCAACTGGACGTTTTGAGGCCAGCCTGCTGCTCTTTCTAGGAGTGAGCACAGGTTCCTCCTTGACCGGCATAGCAACCTCTTCATCATCAGAACTGTCATCGGAATGTTCTTCCTCTAGTTCTTCACCTTCCCCCTCTCCGGAGGCTTCCCCCTCACTTAGTACTTCCCCCTGTTCCTTTGTAGCCTCTGCCTGTTCAATGTGGGCAGAAGGAACAGCTCCCTGAACCTTTTTCTCCTTTTCTTCCCTCTCCTTTCCTTTTTCTGCTTTTCCCTCTTCTTTATTTTCTTCTTCAACTTTCTCATCATCCGAACTAACATCCTCCACTTCCTCAACATCATCCTCTAGAATCCCTTTTTCATTCAATTTTAGGTGCAATTTTATTTAGGCATTTTGCAGCTATTTTGTTATTAGCACTCATAGGGAATTCCAGACCATCTAGAGGAACACCAAACTTCTTAAAACCATGAGTTAACAGACCTCCATACCCGACCATACAACGTTCCTCTATGCAGTTCGCCAAGTGTGATATCATTAAATAAGGAAAATTTATTTTGAGGTGGTTAGCCAAACAGTAAATCAACGTTGCATCACGAAGGTTTACTTCGCTTCGCTTGGAATTGCGAGGCAAAATAAAGCGTCGTGGAATGTTGTATAAAAGCTTGTGATGTGGTGACACAGAGTTTTGGCTAAATCTTTTTTTATCATTAATTCCTAAAAACTTTAACACGGTCTTTTCATTGATTCCTGAAAAGACAATCTTGGACCCTACGTAATATGTATCGAACCCTACAGCTGGAACATTGAACCATTCCCCCAACATTAAACTATTGAACTCAATCTTGATTTCTTTAACGGTACTTGAACACACCCCATTTTCAATTGAGAAATTTTTTATAAACTCACGCATAAGATTTGGGTAAATCGAATTGCACGAGTAATCAAACATCAAAACTTCCCACCCCTAATTTTGTAAAATCGCATGTAATTGAGGGAAAGGGTTTGATTCATATCAGTACTTGTCGATTCCAAACCCGACGGACATCTCTTTAGCGACTTCCTCAGCACTATCCTGGTCAAGTTGCTTGGACAAGTTGGAGTGAGGTCGTTTGGTTCCGGCATGCATGGATTTTGGCGTAGTTGATTTTTGTTGTTCTTGAGAAGATGACGGTGGTGCATCTTCTGAAGGTGAGGGATGAACCACTTGAAGCGGTTTAGGTTGAATAAATTTTGGTGTTTTCCCTTTCATGGTTTTGCTTGAAGAAGATGATTTTGGGGTTTTCATGGTGGATAGATGAAATGAAGATGAAGGAGTGATAGAGTGAATGGGTTTTGATTGTTTGAGGGCTTGTAGCACTAATGAGTAGTACTTTGGACGGTAATTGAAGGGTTTGTACTACTTCTTGGATCAGTTTATTGCGTGTGAACAAGGAGTGTGACGAAAAGTTCGCGGGTATATTCGTTGAACTTAAGCGGTTAGTAACGGTTTTTCAAAACACCACGATGATCCGTCTTCTACAATAATTTAAATTGACCATCCGAAAAAGAAAAATAAAATAAAATGCTGGAATTTGTGGAAAAAGCAAAATAAAGAAAATCTTGAAAATAAGAAAAAACATATGTCCTCGTTTTTTTTTTTCGTTTTTAACATGAGGACAATATCACATAAAATAAACATTTGCTACTTTGGTCTAATACGTTAAGCATGCAATCAAGAAAACATTCATGGCACGTACTTAAGATAGTTGCGTACCTATTTCTTGCAATAATTGATTTCTCAATCTTGATTCTTGTGGATGATCTAACCCTTCCAATTTTTCATGTTGCTTTGAGGAGGAGTGCTTGCATTAAACTTTAGTGGAGCTTGATCATACCAAGTTTAGTGGAGCTTGATCATACCAAGTTCTAACCTCATCTTTTCATATTGTTCCCTTGGAAGTGGTTTAGTCATTATATCTGCAACTTGCTCATTGGTACTGACATATTTAACAATAATATTTTTATGCTCAACATTATCCTTAAGAAACTGATGTCGTATATGTATATGCTTAACTCTAGAATGATGCACGGGATCCTTTGATATGCATATGGCACTAGTATTATCACAATAAATAGGAACACATTCAAATTTAATACCAAAATCTCTTAGCTGCTGTTTTATCCAAAGCATTTGGGAACAGCAAGCTGCTGCTACCACATATTCTGCTTCAGCGGTGGATAGAGCAACTGTGTTTTGTTTCTTGGAACGCCAAGATACTAAACATGAGCCAAGAAATTGTACCATACCTGAAGTACTTTTCTTGTTCACAAGATCTCCTGCATAATCTACATCACTATAACCTTTCAAATCATAGACATCACTTTTAGGATAAAATAGGGACAAGTCATTTGTTCCCTTTAGATACCTTAGAATTCTCTTCACTGTTGTATGATGTGATTCCTTGGGATTTGATTGAAATCTAGCACACAAGCCAACACTAAACGAGATATCTGGCCTACTAGCAGTTAGATATAACAAAGATCCTATCATGCCTCTATACATGGTTTGGTCAACATTGATGTCATTCGAATCTTCATCTAGTCGTACATTAGTGGCCATGGGTGTGTGGTTTGTTTCAGCATTATCTAGACCATATTTCTTTAGAAGTTCTTTAATATATTTTTGTTGATGAATAAAAATGCCATTAGCCGTTTGTTTAATTTACAAACCAAGGAAGAAATTTAGGTTAGCAAATTCTTTACACAATGATTCGTTAGTGGCTCTAAAAATAATATCATCAACACAAATTTGCACAACTAAAATATCCGAACCTCTATTCTTAAAGAATAAGGTCTTATCAATTTTACCTCTAATAAAGTTATTTTCAATTAATAACTTAGACAATCTTTCATACCATTGCCTAGGAGCTTGTTTGAGCCCATAAAGAGCCTTATCAAGCTTATAGACATGATCTAGAGAAGATGGATTTTCGAACCCAAGTGGCTGTTCCTCAAAGACTTCTTCTTCTAGAAAACCATTCAAGAAAGCACATTTCACATCCATTTGATATAACTTAAAATTCATAAATGCAGCAAATGAAATTAGAACTCTAATAGCCTCTAACCTTGCTACGGTAGCAAATGTTTCCGTATAATCAATACCTTCTTGTTGATTGTATCCGTTAACCACTAGCCTTGCTTTGTTTCTTACTATTGTTCCGTTCTCGTCCAGCTTATTTCTAAAAACCCATTTTAAACCAATTATCTTTTTGTTCTTGGGTTTAGGTTCCAAGTGCCACACTTTATTTCTTTCAAATTCATTTAGTTCATCTTGCATTGCAATGACCCAATCTGAATCTTGTAATGCTTCGTCGTGATTCTTGGGTTCCAATGTTGAGAGAAATGCAAAGTGTGCACAAAAGTTTCTTATCTGGGATCTGGTCTGTGTGCCTTTGTTTATGTCACTTATAATCAAGTCAAGTGGATGTGACTTTTGATGTTTCCACGGCTTAGGCACAAAGTCTCTTGTGGAGATAGTTGTGGGAACAAGCTCACTGACTTGATTGACATTTTGCTCAGCTTCATGTTGTTCATTTTGTTCTACTCTGGGAGCAGCTGGATCAGGAACACCTTGCTAGTCCTGATTTCCCTGCTGTCCTTGCTCTTGATTAGGTTCTATAGTTTCATTTTGAACATGTTGTTCTTCATTTACTTCTCGATCTTGCTCTTTATGCATGTTTTCATCATCTTCCAAATTAGCAAGACCTATCTTAAAATCACCTGTTTCTTGTTCACTTGTCCTAAAGTTAGTTTCATCCAAAATAATGTGAACAGATTCTTCAACATACATAGTTCTCTTGTTATAGACTCTATAAGCTTTACTATGAGATGAGTAGCCAAGAAATACTGCCTCATCACTTCTTTCATCAAACTTTCCTATATTTCGTTTTCCATTTACGTGAACAAAGAATCGACATCCAAACACACGAAAATACGAAATATTTGGTTTAACACATTTAAATAGTTCATAGGGGGTCTTAGAAGTGATTGGTCTAATTAACACACGATTCAGAATATAACATGCAGTATTAACAGCTTCAGCCCAAAAGTTTCTAGGGAGACCACTAGCAATTAACATGTATCTAGCCATTTCCTCTAATGTTCTATTTTTACGTTCCACCACACCATTTTGTTGTGGTGTCCTAGGTGCGGAAAAATTGTGACTTATACCATGCTCATTACAATAATCCAGAAACCTTGAATTTTCCAATTCTTTACCATGATTTGATCTTATGTGGATAAGTTGATTGTTACTAGATTTTTGAATTTTATTTGCAAAGGCAACAAATTCATCAAAAGCTTCATCTTTGCTAGTTAAAATTAAGATCCATGTTAATCTACTGTAATCATCAACTATAACAAACACATATCGCTTTCTACTGCGACTTTGGATTCTCAAAGGTCCACAAAGATCCATATGAATTAATTCAAGTGGCTTTGAGGTGGTCACAACATTTTTAGGTTTAAAGGATGACCTAATATGTTTTCCTTTGGCACAAGGATCACAAACTTCATCTTTTTGAAATTTAAGGGATGGTAATCGTCTTACTAGGTCTTTAGATCGTAAAGCATTAAGCAATGAAAAAATAGCATGACCTAAACGTTTATGCTAAAGAAGATGGTCATCTTCTATAACACTAAGACATGTCAAACTAGCTTTGGGAACAGTGTGGAGGTCCACAACATAAGTGTTCCCTTTTCGGATTCCTTCTAGAACAGTGTCTCCTGTGTCATTCCTAGAAATAATGCACTTTTTAGAAGTAAAGGTTACAGAGTTACCTTTGTCGCAAAATTGAGAGATACTTACAAAATATGTTTTAAATTCTCGACTAAAAATACATTGTCAATTGCATGGGAACTTGACCTTCCTATTTTTCCTTTGGCGATGATTTCGCCTTTCATATGGTCTCCAAAGGTCACAGTTCCTCAATCATAGGCTTCTAGTGAGAGAAATTTTGATTTATCACCTGTCATGTGCTTGAAACAGCCACTGTCGAGATACCATAAGCTGTTCCCTCTCACTAGAACCTGCAAAACGAACTAATTGTTAGAGCGAGGAACCCAGTCATCCTTGGGTTCCTTGTCGATTAAGCATGAATCATATTTCTTAATCCATATGCAATCGACATAAATTTGGTTCGTTTTTGTGTTGTTCCCTTTTTAAATATTGGAATTTCAGGTGCTCGATTTTACCACAAAAGGAACAGATTTTACTACTAGGGAGATCAACGTAAACCTTTTTCTTATTTTTATTCTTATTGTATCCTAGGCCTTCAGCATTTTTAGTTTTAGCCTCTAAAATCCATTTTGGAACATCATTGATTATCCTTTTTCCTCGTGAATTTAATTCTGCTTTCAATTTCTCATTTTCGATTTTACAAGATTCTAGGTCTAATTTTAACCTTTAAGTTTTAGTGCTAATCTGATGAATAGATTCATCATTAGTATTTTTATTTAAGCCTAGCATTTTATATTGATACAAATCGACATTAAGAATAATATTTTCTTGTTTTACCTTTTCTAAAGTTTCCTTTAACATCACATTTTGATCTAATAAATCAAAGAATCTAGCTTGCACATCTGACCTAAAAGAGTTTAGGTAGGAAACATGGTCGTTACAAGTTTTAAGGTCTTTTTCCATTTGGAGACAGGTGGCAGTTCTTTTTTTCAGATTATCTTGTGTCTCCAAAATCATTTTAATTAATTCATGTTTATCCAATTTAAATAAATGGTTAGGAAATGAATTAGAGGACAATACCTCTTTTCCTTTTGATGTTTCATTATGAATGGCCATGAGACATAGATTTCTTGTTTCTTCCTTAACTGGAGCTTCAGCTTCAGCTTCGCTCTCAGATTCTCCCCATGCAGCAATCATGGCTTTGCGAAAGTATGTCTTATTGAAATTCCCTTTCATCGGTTGTCTTCCCGTTTCCCTTGCCTTCCCTTTGCCCTTCTCGTTCTTCCATTGAGGGCACTCCTTGATGAAATGATCAGTGCTTCCACACTTGTGACATTCGTAGTTGGTTTTTGTATTAGCAGTTCCTCTTTCTTTGTTGTTTCTTTGATTGTTGTATCTGTTGTTCCTGAAGAACTTCTTGAATTTTCGAGCTAACATGACAGTCTCCTCTTCATCACATTCTGACTCTTCTTGATCTTTCGCTGCCAGAGCCAAGCCTTTGTTTCGGGAACTGTTAGATGTTCACAGATGCAATTCGTGGGTCATAAGGGAACCAACCAGCTTTTCCAGATTGAACTTTGTGAAATCCTTGGATTCCTGTATGGCTGTGACTTTAGCTCTCCAACGGTCATGTTGAGGTAGACTCCTGAGAATTTTCCTGGCCTGTTCATCTGAGGGAATAAGCTTTCTAAGAGAGACAAGTTCGTTTGTTATGTTGGTGAACCTAGTGAACATCTGTTGAATACTTTCTCTAGGTTCCATAACAAATCTTTCATATTTCGACATCAGCAAGTCAATCTTGGAGCGCTTCACTTCACTTGTTCCTTCATGAGTAACTTCTAGCAGATCCCAAATCTGCTTGGCTGTTTTGCAACCCATAATGCGATTATGCTCATTTGGTCCAAGACCACAGTGAAGTAATTTGATGGCAAGAGCATTCATCTCCATTTTCTGAAAATCTTCTTTCTCAAATTCAGTGATCGGTTTGGGAACAGTTTCGTTATTGGAGTTGGTAGTTGTTACCTCGAAGTCTCCAATTTCGATAACTCTCCAAACTTGATAATTTTCGGCCTTGATGAAGATTTCCATCCTATTCTTCCAATACGTGTAGAATTTTCCATCGAACATGGGCGGTCTTTTAGTAGAGTAACATTCTTCCATTCGTTAATTCATTTTCAACATCTCTAACATACTAAGATACGGCTCTCAGGGTTTCCTGATCAAATGAGGAACAGGGCTCTGATACCAATTGTAGAAACACTTAGAGATTATGAATGCAACAAGAGGGAGGGTGAATTGTTGTATTGTGCTTTTAAGTATTTTTGTCCTGTTTTTGCGGAATTTAAATTGAATAAAAATACTTAAACAAAAAGCAAGAAAGTAAAATGGAGACAAGGATTTTTACGTGGAAACTTTCTAGGCCTAATAGAAAGAAAACCCTGACTACTCGGGGTCTTAAGCTTCTTTTAATATGTTTTAGGCAATTAATACAATTACATAAAAAATTCTCTTCTCTTCTCTTCTAAGCCTCTTCTCTTCACTTTCTCCTTCTCTTTCTCTTCTCTTTCTCTTGATTCCCCTTAGACTTCCCTTAAGTCTAATTACAAACACTCAAAAACCCTTACAAATAATTTTCTCTAGAATGGATAAAAACTAAGATATTGCATAAGAAAAATATTGAGAATTAATTGGCAAAAGAAAGAATAAATATTTTTCTTACTTGGGTGATCTCACTTGAATATTTCGGTTAGGGCACAACACCACACTATTAGCCGGTTTTAAAAACATCTCTTTTATAAGAGATTAACCGTGTAATCTACCCATAATTCCCTTATTCTAAAATGTGGGAAACTGGGGAATTGCCTTGGAGGTTACTCAAAATCATATGATTACTTTTAATAATTAATTAGCTAATAATAGTTAATGAAGACTAATTCAACTAAACCCTAACTTCTTCCCTATTTTTGTGGAGAGAAATAAGGAGACTTATTCTCAACCATTAGTTTTATGTGGTGGTTATTTAATTGAGTGCCAATTAATATCTTATGCAATAATATCTTATGCAATATTCTAGTATTTACCCGTACAATCAACTAAAAATTAGAAAAACTAATTTCCTACGTTACTTTAGTTGACCAACTTCTCCAGACCTATTCCGTTGGGAACAATGGACTTAAACAAGCCTTTTAGGTGCCATCGACGACTTTAATAGAATCGGATATACGATCTACAAAACAATCTCTAAAACTTGTTTGTTTATAAATAAGGAAGTCATCATCAAAACTTAGAGTATGAAAAACCAAGTTTAAGCTCCATTCGCCCGAATAGGGCCTTGCATTCGGCTGAATGCAGGGTTCCTTGGCCTATTTTGCTTTTCTTTCAACTTCGAACGAGCATCGAATGGCTTCCGGGCTTCGCGAGGTCTTCGATGCTGACTTGAAGCACTCGGGATTGCTTTGATATGTAAGTCTCATCTTCGATTCAAGTGTTGAAGTCTCGTACGCAACGAAAACACCTTGAAATCTCCTAAAAACACCTGAAAACACCTTCATACACCATGGAGACAAGAGCAAGGTAAAATCATACGTAAAGTAATTGAAAACGCGAGACTCGACACTAAAGTGAGGAGATAAATGTGCTCTAATTCGAGCACATCAGTGCTACATTTCATAGGTCTGAAAATATCTCCAAGTGTAGAAGAGGACATTCATTTCTCACCAACAAAAAGAAACTTCCTTCACCATGCCAGTTTATTGTGGGTCAATGCGGAAGTTAGGTGGGGCATCTGGTATTACCACGCCCTCTTGAAATTCTCGAGACCCAAGGGTACCGAATTGACCAAACAAAGGTTAATTCTCGGGTGTTGAAGTTTGATGTACAACGGGAGGTGGAGATCGTCTAGTGACTCTTTGAATTTCAGGATTGTAAGGAACAAGCTCCAGCTGTGATCTCCGTGTGCTATAGCTCTTGCAAACAACACTAGAAAACAAGCGTAAGCACTAACAAGCAAGATTATTGAATAAAACATAAGAGGAAACAAAAATAAACTACACAACTTGAATGTAAATGAAAGCAATAAATTCTAATCTAGGGCAAAGAAATGAAAAGAGAAAGCAATAAAAGTGATGAACTAGTTGGGAGGGTTTCTCTCAAGCAAGTCATGGGCATTACATTCAGAATAAAGAGTATATATAGGCGCTATACAAGGTGTGCCCTAAAAGCCCGAAAGATCCTACGTGGATTGAACTTGCAAAGAAAATAAAATGCTGATTTTTAACAGCATTCGCCCCAATGTAGGGTGGCATTCGCCCAAATCCAAGTGCATTCGCCCGAATATGCACATTCAGGGTTTCTAAAGACTTTGAAGTTCATATCATCATATGCATGATTTCATTGGACATTCGTCCGGATGGGCTACTGCATTCGACCGAATTTGCTGTTGTTCGCCCAAATTAGCTTTCTTTTGGCATTTTCATAGGTCTTGTGTTGATTTCCTTGAGGCATTGCACCAATTCGACCGAACCTGACCTCCATTCGACCGAATGGGAAGTCGAGCAGCTCTTTTTCACGGTTGGGATGTATATTTGAGGTGCCCGAATGTCTTGGAACTTTGCGAGGTACTCGGGGATGACTCGAAATGCTCGGGAACGCTTCAAAACACCTGCATATTCTTCGATTATGATGTATAAGCCTCGAACTCGATTCGTTTTACCTTGAAACCTTCGAAAATACCTAAAATTACCTTAAAACACCGTGGAGACAAGAGCAAGGTAAAATCGAGTGTAAAAGTGATAAAACTAATGTAAAACAACGAGACTCGACACTATAATGGGGATATAAATGTGCTCTAAATCGAGCACATCAATGATGAAGATGATGAAACTAAGGATCAAGGGGATGATTGCTTTCCAGAGAATGAAAGGCATAACTTTGTGTTGAGGAGGGCTTTGCAAACACAAGTCATTGTGAAAGAAGCTCTAGCCCAAAGGGAGAACGTGTTCATGAAAAAATGCAAGGTAAATGGTGATGTTTATGATCTTATAAGTGATAGTGGTAGTGAAGCTAATGTAGTTTCAGTTGGTCTTGTTAACCAACTAAAACTAAAAACCACTAAACATCCTCACCCTTATAAAATGAGTTGGCTTGACATGAGTAAAAACACAGGAGCTAGAATTGGTTCCTATAATGATGAAGTTTTGTGTGATGTCATTCCTATGGATGCTTGTCACATATTACTTGGTAGACCTTGGCAAAGTGAGAGAAAATCAATTCATGATGGGTTAGCTAATACCTATACAATCACTTATCATGGTGCTAAAAAAATTCTTTACCCTCTCTCTCCAAAAACCGTACCTTCCCTTGAAAAGAACCTTCCTAATTCACCAAAAATTGATGTTCTCTACTTCCCATTATCCTCAAACGGATGGTCAAACTGAAGTAGTGAATAGAGTCCTTGGTGCTTTGTTGAGGTCCTTAGTAAGCAAAGGAGGAAGAAATTGGGATACGAAACTTGCACATGATGAATTTGCTTACAATAAAGCACCTAGTCGAACTACTAAGTATTCACCATTTGAGGTAGTTTATGGTGTCAATCCATACATGCCAGTCAATTTTATCACATTTCCTATGGATAAATTTGTTCATGGTAATGCAAAGGAACATGTTTAATTTATGCTCAATATTCATAAGGAAGTAAGAAATCAAATTGAGAAAGCAAATAAAGAGTACAAGAAGCAAGCCAATAAAAATGTGCATGGTACTGGAAAATTTGAAGTTGGAGAGTTGTTTGGGTGTATTTGCGCAAAGAAAGGTTTTCGGGTCAAAGAAAACACAAGCTTATGCCTAGAGCTGAAGGTCGTTTTGAAGTCTTGGAGAGGATCATTGACAATGCATATAAAATTGATCTTGGTGATAAGCATGATGTTTCGGCTACATTCAATATTGGTGATTTAGCTCGATACTTGGAAGATGAAGAGTTGAGGACAACCCCTTTTGAAGAGGAGAAAGATGATGTAAATCAGTCCAAGAACATCCTAAAAACATAATCCTATCTAAATCCTTTGAAGAGTCATCATTTGATTAATTTACATCTATTTGTTTAATTTGTAGGGTCTATTTGTTTAATTTACATCTAACAACCGTTATTAAGTGACTTTTAGTTTTCACTAATTTAAGAGGTTTGATTTAAGGAAGGATGAGTCATCCCATGAAAATAATTGAAGAAACAGCCATGGCAGGAAAGGGAAAAGGGAAGACGAAACTAACAATGCTTAGGTCAAATTCAAGATTTAATAGCCACTTAATGGAAAAATCTAAAAAAGGATATTGTTTGTAATTAGCAAGAAAAACTGGGGGTATCATTAGAATTAAAAAAACACAGGGATACCAAAGATAAAGTTAATAACACAGGGGTATCATTGATAATTTCCCAAAAATTTACCCCATTAGAAACGAAGCGCTAAAGTTGAGATACCAAAAATTCTCAATGAACAAAATCAAAGAATAAGACAATTATACTTATAATTGAAATTTACCTTAAAACACTAATTAAAATGTACTCATTAACATAGTAGATTTTAATTACCTGAGTATAAGATTACATTCCAAAAGCCATTAAAATTCTAGAAAAGTTCTTACATTATTAGTTACAATGAGATCGAAGCACTTGAAATTTTGCAAAACTTCGTTTGAATCAAAAACGGAAAAAATAATTATAGAGATCAACTATGAAAAACCTAAATTAAAGTAGGAAAAAATAATATACTTAAACATTATTACTTACAATGAGATCGAAGCACCTGAAATGTTGCAAAACTTCGCCTGAATCAAAAAGCAACAAATTAATTGAAGATATTAACTATGAAAAACCTAGATTAAAATTTGTAAAAAACAAATATAATTGCCATAAACTCATTTGATAAACAGGATCACCATCATCATACATTACAACACACAAATGGGTACCGAAGTCTTCGCTATTTTAATAGAACCCAAATGAGCCTATAAGAAAAACCAAGTATATGCTTAAAATTGCTTAGAGAAACTACAATTTCATAAACTTAATGTCAAACATTATCCTAAATTAATAAACCACTTACCAATCTCCAAAATAGCAAATTCTATTTTAAAATTGAAACTTCATAGTTGATAAGAGATGAAAGTACTAATCTTCTATGAAAGATGAACTTCTTACACTTTACCCCCCTAAAACCTATAAAAATATTTTTATCTAAAAAGCAAAGAAAATTCATGCTCAAATCTTTAAACTTAAATAAAAACTTACAATTAAACTGCAAATACAAATCACCCGTGTTGAACTCCTTAGAACTCGGAAGCATCCAACACATCAAGTTTCTTCATAATGGTTCCTAATATGATAACAGGATCATAATAAATTATACTCAAAAAATAAAATCCATTGAAACTGCAAATACAAATAAAAATCATGTTGAGGTTTTCTCATAAAAAATCTCCAACTTGTAATTTTTATTAACAATTTGATTGTTAATATAAATTTTATATAGCACAATTTAATAAATAACACAGAATCATGTTAAACATTAAAACTTTGAATACACATAAGGCAAAAGAGGCGTTCCAATAATTAAGAACCAAGAGATTCAAACTCATACAAACAATCTCAATTAAATATAAAAATATATAATATTTCAATATAATTTTGTCCATCTTAGAGATGGTCGTTGCTCATAAATTGCTTTTTCACAATTTGATGTTTAATACAAATCTAAGATTTTATTAGCCACCCAAATGGAAAAAGTTATAATAATGATTTCATTTCATATAACCATCTTCAATAACATAGTATTCTTTGCATATAAAGTCACAAACATCAAAACGTACTCATCATCAGGTCATACATAGCCATGCCTTTCATAAATGAATAAGTAATTCGGTCCAAAGAAACCAGTTTCATAATCAAACTGAAAAATATTTCATAAACTTCCAAAAAATACTATTGCAAAAAGAGAAAAATCAACGCACATAAAAAAGATAGTGAAAAAGAGCACACACAAAATCAGTGGCATCGTGTTACACAGAAGTAATAGTCAATTCCCCATTTTCATGAATAAACATAAAATCCAATAAAGTAAGAAACCTCTCAGGGATAATTCATCGAACATTTGATATGCATACACCACAGTGCGTAAAAGAACAGTACCCAAAAAGAAGAGAATTAATCATACAAAATCTAAATCGAGGAGTGAGAGACAACGGGGACAGCGAGGTGTTCCAAAACCAGGATTGATGGTTGGATTATAGTCATACATATTTCCACTTCAAAGTTTCTGCTCATAGACTTTTCGAGTCCCCAATATTTTGGGCACTAGGATTTACCCTTGTCAAAGATTGTACAGAAAGTTAAGGAAGATAAACAATATGAACTAAGTATAGAATAACGCCAAACAGTAAGAACTATTGCTATTAGTTAGGTAGCAACATCAGAAAGCAACTGAATGTTAGCAACATCAGAATGCAATTGAGCTTTAAATTATGCATTAAGGATAAACCTAAATTTTAACACCCAAGTGAATGATAGGTATTAAAAGAATGTGAGCAACTGAGTACTACTTTTGGTGCAATAAAAGGGCCTGGAAAAAGCGTCATTCTTGAGCTGTGGGAGAGCCGCCCAGAAAATAAGGGAAGGTACATTGAGCAGCCATAATTTAATAAGGAGAAAAGATGAGAGCTGATGAAGGCTAAAGAATGGCGTTTTCTCTTGGGTATTAACCAGGAGTTTTGGGTGTGAAGGGAAGCAGTGTAGAATCGAAGAGGAATCAACAACTAAGGGATGAAGTGTCAATTAAACATGATAGTTGGCACCTCAAGGCTGACTTGGAATCTACTTGGCAAACAATACTATTTGTCCCTTAAATATCTCCTTTATATAATAGTTTTTACCTAAAGGGTTCTCCATAGAAAATGTGAAGAAAAACTCATCTATTTTCCACCCATCCACACATACATCGTAAAATTCATGCGCCATAATTTTTTCTTCCATGTTCTCCTAAACTCACTTTATAAAATCAAGTATTAAATTCCTAACTTTTTTATAGTTAATAAAATGAAGTATAAATAATTATTTTCTTAGCATTTTGGCCTTCAATATAATTATTTTGGGTACTTAGAAGATCATTATTTTAGAGTTGGGTAACTAGTTTGGGAGCTTAATACCATCACTTTTGGATCATTGAAGCTTGAAGTATTTAATTAGCTTAGAGGATCATAATTACTTATTAGTACTTAGTGTTAGAAAATGTCCTTTAGTTTATAAATAAACAATAGATGAAAGATACAAGTTTGTGATAGAAAACCAAATTACATATGACAATCAAGAACCTTGCTTATGTACACCACCGAGATCACCGATACACCGATCTTCAACACGAACCAAGTAACAAGAAGATTTTGTTGGAACTTGATATAAATTCTAGGCGAGATGCTCTCTCCTAAAACGTTATTTCCTCCCTACCACAGTGCTTAGGAACAAACCGGAAATATGTTCAGAGATACAAAGAATCACATTAATCTCCTAGCACATGGAAATTAGAATGACTTAAGAAAAACTTAAATGGAAGGAAATATGGAAATTCACAATCAAGGATTGCAAGTTCTTGATTTTGAAATGCTCAAGAAGAGAACAAAATCAGAAAAAGCATGTGTAAAATAACACACAAGCATCCTATATTTATAGAATAGCCCACACTACTTCACGAAGCAAAGTGTCGCTTCATGAAACAAGAGGTTGATCCGTGAAACACGAGATCGATTCATGAACCAAAGTCGCCTTTCACTCAACCCGTACATCCCAAAGCACATGGCTAAAAGTAACCATAATAACTATAGGAAGTTATCATATGACCATCAAAACAAAGCAAAACGTCGCACGAAAATTTCCCGGAAAAACACATTAATTGCAAGTCGCGTAAAAGGTCACGGGCCGCGAACTTTTCCACGAGCTGTGACTTTTATGTTTTGTTTAAAACATATAATTTTCAACCTTGGGATAATATAAATTAATTTGTTCAAATTATTTATTTAATTTAATTAATTAAATCATTTCCAATAACTACTATACACTCTAAATTCCAACAATCCTCCCTCATTTAGAGTGTATCATCCTTTTCTTCTTTCGCGATCCATAATCTCCAACCTATTTCATGCATCAATGCCAATGTCCTTCCGGATTGAATTGACACCTAGTACCACGCATCTTTACAATTGATCATATCCCCTAATGTCCTTCCGGATTGAATTAAGCAAATATATCCAACCAATTGAAGGAGTAGTACACATGAAATAGTTCATTAATCTTATGTCCTTGACACGTTAAAGGCCATGTGTCCATATCTATTCATAAGTTCATTGAAATCACAAGTATGCCCCTTGATTTCTTTGAGACGGCCAAATCTCGAACTTATATGGGTAGCTTCTCCTAATTTACCATGCTTTCGTGAATAAAGCACTCAATCTAGAGATCTTCATAACTCTAGAAATGGAGACTTCGAGGGACTACTCTACTACCTCGTTATTCAACATCACGAACAAAGCAATTAAAGGGTTTAAAAATTACTTCCCAACATCTGATGAGCGATCAATCCACATTGAATTCAAGACTAGATGTTTCTTCTAGCGTCAAATTGGGTTTACCTCATGGTGTTGTAGATGGGCATAAACCAATTCCTTGAACCATAATATCAAAGGAATTCCTACTATATGGCTTAGTAAACTGATCCGCCATATCGAGTTCAGTATTAACATAGTCAACAGAAATGACCCTTCCCTTGATAAGTGCACGCACTAGACTATGTCTTAGTGCTATATGTCTTGACTTACCATTGTATGTTTGACTATACGCTCTGTTCAAAGCCGAATCACTATCACAATGGATAGCTACCGGTGAGATTGGCTTAACCAACAGAGGAATCTCATACATGAGATCTCTTAAGCATTTTGCTTCCATGCTAGCAGATGCTAGAGCAATAAACTCAGAACACATCGTAGAATATGCAACACATGTTTATTTCTTAGACGCCCATGAGATGGAACCTCCCCCAAACATGAATACCCATCCACCTGTAAAAGAATTATCTTCTTTATTGGATGCCCAAGTTGCATCAGAATATCCTTCCAAAACAGGAGGATCTCCACGATAATACAAATCATAATCCTTGGTTCTAATCAAGTATCTAAGTACTCTTCTAACAACTCTCCAATGGGTAGGACTAGGTTTTTGAGTAAACCTACTTAATTGACCCACTGCAAAAGTTATATCTAGCCTTGTACAGGTCATTGCATACATCAAAGATCCAATGATCTTTGAGTATTCCATTTGAGAAATCGCTTCACCTTTATAAGGTAATAATTTCTCGCATGGATCCATGGGAGTAGAAACTGGAGATTTCTCAAACATATTAAACCGTTTGAGAATTTTCTCAATATAATGAGATTGGTTCAACATAAGACCTCCATTATGACGTAGTATCTTAATTCCTAAGATAACATCGGCCTCCCCCAAATCTTTCATAGAGAAAGACGTTGATAAAAATTCTTTTGTCATTTCCACTTGCTCTATACTTGTACCAAATATGAGCATGTCATGGACATAAAGGAAAATGTTAACCCTATTTCCTTTATTATCGAACTTGCTATAAACACACTTATCGGCCTCATTAACAACAAAACCAAAAGACAACACTGTGTCATCAATCTTTTGATGCCACTGCTTTGGTGCTTGTTTAAGTCCATAAAGAGACTTAACCAATTTGCACACCTTCTTTTCTTGTCCTTTAACAACAAACCCTTCGGGTTGTTTAATGTACACTTCCTCCTCGAGATCACCAGAACGAAATGTTGTTTTGACATCTATTTGATGAATCAACAAATTGTGGATAGAAATAGTAGTAGTTCTAGAAACAGGTGCATACGTATCGAAATAATCAATACCTTTCTTTTGTTTGAAGCCTTACACCACTAATCTTGCTTTAAACCGAATCATGGACCCATCGAGTCTACGTGTAATTGTAAAAATCCATTTACTTCCAAGTGGAGTACAACTTGGAGGTAGGTCGGTTAAGACCCAAGTGTTGTTCCCCATGATGGATCCATTTCATCATTAATGACTTTTTCCGAAAAAGCCTTATCACGAGAAGACATTGCTTCTTCGTAAGTAGATGGATTGTCCTCCACATTTAAACAATGAAGTGTGGATGTACAAAGAGAATCTCTTGTACCCTCTACTAAGTAGACTTGAAAATCTGGACCAAAAGATTTGGCAATCCTTCCTATTTTACTTTTCCTAAGAGAAATCTCTACATGTTCATCATTTGATGGAAAATCTTGAGAATCAAGTTGATCTTCATCAACTTCTTGAACATTAGTACTAACTTGTAGGTCTTTAGGCCTACCAATTGACTAAAAACGAGTTTCATCAGAAATAACATCTCTAGACTCAATTATCGAATTAATTGATATGTAGTCATTAGGTTCTATTACATAAAACCTATAGGCATGACTATGATGTGCACAGCCAACAAAGATGCAATCGAAACCTCTTTCACCAAGTTTCTTTCTTTTATTACCGAGCACTCTTACAATTGCCCTACATCCCCAAACTCGAAGATAATTCAAGTTTGGTTTCCTCTTGTACCATAATTCATAAGGAATAGCCATTTTTCCTTTAGTGGGAACCTGGTTAAGGATGTGACATGCGGTCAACATCGCTTCATCCCAAAATCCTTCATTCCATCCCGAGTAGGATAACATGGAATTAACCATTTCTTGTAAAGTCCGATTTTTCCTTTCGGCAACACCATTTGATTGTGGTGAATTACCCGCCAGTTTCATGGACGATTCCCATTTCTTGGAAATAACAAGGGTTATAATATTCCCCTCCTTTATCCGTTCTAAGTCGTTTGATCATAGAATCCAATTGTACTTCAACTTCATTCTTAAATATTTTGAACATACTTAAAGCCTCATCTTTAGAATGCAATAAATACACATAACAAAATCTAGAATAATCATCAATAAATGTGATCATATACCTTTTGTTACCTAAAGATGGAGTACTATGAAAATCACACAAATCACTATGAATCAAATTAAGAATGTTAGAAGATCTTTCAACTCTCCTAAAAGGATTTCTAGTGATTTTATTTAACATGCAAGTACTACACTTTTTATTATCAAAACCACACATAGGAATAATATCTAATTTACCCATATATTTCATACTTTCATAATTTACAGACATAATATATTGTGTCATAATTCATACATATGTACTTCCGTATCATAAACATGAAATATGGTACTATCTATACATGTCCTAATGGAAAGCTTGAAAACATTACAATTCAAATAACATCTACCAATAAATACACCACCCCTACTAATTACACATCGATTGGATTCAAATACTAATTTATATCCCATGCGATTCAAGGTTGGCCTCGACACTAGGTTCCTTGCAATCTTAGGAGCAAACATCACTTCCTTCAAAGTAAGAAGATTTCCCGAAATGAAATGTAAATCAATCGATTCTTTCCCAAGAATTTGAATAGTAGAATTATTTCCCATATAGAGAAACTCATCACCATCACACTTGTGAAAAGTCTTAAACCATCTCCTCTCCAAGCAAACGTGCCTAGAGGCATCCGAATCCATGTACCATGGATCATCCTGCACACAACAAATATTATTATTTGTTCCATTTAAATCCAAATTGGAATTAAATTTTAATTAATTGTGAGCAAGTACCTTCATTCATGGGATCTTGGCTCGTAGAAGCCTCACCCTTGTTACCATTCTTTTTCTTGAAAAGAAAACAATCGTTCTTTCGATGACCCGATTTTCCACAAAACCAACACCCATCAACCATAGGCTACTTAGAGAATTTAGTAGATTTTCCCTTAAAAGAGTTGGAGCCTCTCTTCTTATTCTTCACAAGTTTGGACTTGTTTGAATTTTCACCTACCATGTTAATGGTAGAAACCGAGGATGGATCCTTACCCTTCTCTTGCTCACGAATCCCAACTTTTATGAGAAAATGGGTGGCAAGTTGGGTAAGATCGATTTCCTCCTTTTTATGCTTTAGGGTGTCCCTAACATCTTTCCATGATGACGTTAATTTATCGATAATACTTGAAACAACAAAGAGTTCATCCATATTTATATCATGCCTTTTAAGATTATCATACATACGTTGGATCTCATGAAACTGTTCCATAATAGGGCGAGCATCATAAAATTTAAAATTATTGAAATTACTTACAAGAAACTTCTTGCTTGATGCATCTTCGACCATGTATTTAGTTTCAAGTGAGGACCACATTTCTTGTGCGGATAAAACATTTTGGTACACATCGAAAAGAGTATCACTCATACCATTAAGGATATGTCCCCTACATATGAAATCATCTTTGTCCCATTTTCTTCTAGCACGAGTATCCTCCGGAGTCTCATCATCCTTTTCACTAGGCCTTGGTGTACTTATCACATCACTACTACAAATCAACACTTGTGCCACAGTAGCAGTCGTGGCACAAGAATTTCCCATGGCTATGATGTCCAACCACGGGAATTTAAGTAAGAGACAACCGTGGCACAAGTGATCGTGGCTAGATCGTTGCCATGGGAAAATTATGGTTGACATAAACTCTTTTTGTTGCCACGATAGATCCTGTGGCTAATTGTATTCTTTTGCCAAAGCATAACCCGTGGCTAATCTTGTTTTTCTGCCATATATAATGAATCATTGTAAATTATATTCGTCTACCCGATGCACAACACGTGGCTACAAATCATTTATACAACTAGACTCGTAAAGAAGGAAATTCAAATAGTAGTACGGATTTAATGTACGTTAACAATTAGTAACATTCCTTCAACACAAATGCCTTGGGTAGGATTTGAACACAAGACCTTCAGGTTGATATAACAGTCCAACCACTAGGCTATCAGTTATTTAGTGATAATCTAAGCAACATTCAATGTAGTCAACAGGAAAAGCATTTTCTTTATCCATATCCTAAATTCATTGCCTACATACTTGTCCAATTTCACAAAATTGGTAGTCAAATCCTTGAGACTTGTCATAATGTAATTCAAGAAAATAACGTTTAAGATTGTTAGAAAATGTACTTTAATTTATAAATAAACAATAAAGTAAAGATACAAGTTTGTGATAGAAAACCAAATTACATATGACAATCAAGAACCATGCTTATGTACACCACTGAGATCACCGATACACCGATCTTCAACACGAACCAAGTAACAATAAGATTTTGTTGGAACTTGATATAAATTCTAAGCAAGATGCTCTTTCCTAAAACATTATTTCCTCCCTATCACGGTGCTTGGGAACAAACCAGAAATACGTTCTTGATTTTGAAATGCTCAAGAAGAGAACAAAATCAGAAAAAGCATCTGTAAAATACACACAAGCATCCTATATTTATAGAATAGCCCACACTACTTCACGAAGCAAAGTGTCGCTTCATGAAACACGAGGTTGATCCGTCAAACACGAGATCGATTCATGAACCAAAGTCACCTTTCACTCAACCCGTACATCCCAAAGAACATGGCTAAAAGTAACCATAATAAGTGTAGGAAGTTATTATATAACCATCAAAACAAAGCAAAACGTCGCACGAATATTTCCCGGAAAAACACATTAGTCGCGGGCCGCGTAAAAGGTCACGAGCCATGACCTTCAGTGCCAAAATTTCCGAAAACTTTTTTCTACGTTTTCGCGAGCTGCGAACTTTTCCACGAGCCGTGACTTTTATATTTTGATTAAAACATATAACTTTCAACCTTGGGATAATATAAATTAATTTAATTAAATTATTTAATTAAATCATTTCCGATAACCACTATACACTTTAAATTCCAACACTTAGTACTACTAAAACTAGGAAGTTAGAATAAGAAAATTATGATTAATATTAAATTCAGAGTAGCTATGCTAAAAATATTTTTAGTATGTTAATTAATAATAATTGGACATGTTTAGGAAGTTGTGTTAACTATTATATACTAGTGATATTTATTAAGTACTATCTATATATGTTATAATTTAGTGTTACTATGTTTATAAATTATGTAGGAATGTTGTTATATTAACAATGGTTATCGTAATATTATATTTCATACTTTTATGTAAGCCTTTAAATTAGTTTATAAAGTTGTGTGTTGTTTCATAAGCATATTTTATTTTATTTAGTGTGGTTACTAGATAGATTCCCGTGCCATGCACGGGGATTGAAATAAAGGTTTTAATTTAATTTTATACTTGTATAATATTTTATTTTAAAGATTATAAAAAGGTTATTTATTAGTATTTTAAAGAATATATTTATATATATGTGTGTGTGAGGGGAGGTATATGTGTGTGTGTGAGGGGAGTGTGTGTATAACGAATATTTAAAATTTCTTTTCAATAAATTATGAAAATAATAAATGATAAAACAAAATGTATTATGAATAACTTAAGTTTGTTTCAATAATTAAATGATTACAATTCACATTTTAAAATAAATTAAAAATGATTTATGCTAATAAAGCGTTTTTTTATTTGAATAATTGAAAGATTTTTTCAATTTTTATAAAATAAGTCAAAATAATTACAAAGTTGGTCTCATTTTAAAGACACTACAATAAATTTAGCTTTTTGTGACATTGGATTTAGTGACATTAAAAAAATGTCACTGATTCATATTTTCAATGTAATAATTATTGGTTTTTATTTTTAGTTCCACCATAAAGTGATTTGGCGACACTTAGTTTGGTCTTTAGTGGCATATGTAATTGTTACTATAGTCTATAGTGACATTTAGTGGCTTTTGTGAGAAATGTCACTAGATCCTATGTCGCTAAAAGCTTTAGTGTGACTTTTTAATATGCTGCTAAAGGGTCTAATAAATGTCACTAAATCCTTTATATACACTATAAGAAATTGGAAATAGCGACATTTAAATTAAATGTCGCTAAATATATCCCACTAAAAGCAAATTATGTTGTAGTGAGATTTTGAGAAGAAAAGACTATTTGTATAATTTTTATTTAAAATAAATTTTAGTAAATAAAACTATTTTTTCTTAAAAAGCAAATAGAAAGTAGACAAATATTTTGCAATTGCATGTTAGTGAAAGTATGCAAGTGTGCTACATCATACATGTGGAAATTGATTTCAACAAGGATCAAACAAGAAATCATACTCATTAACATATCATATAGGCTTAGCTTTCAGTCGTCAACCATATTGAAAGGTGTATGGGCTATATAGTTTAGCGTCCATGATTTAACTTGCTAAATACAAGAAATAAAAAACACATCATACCATTTTCATTATCATCATCATCATCATAATGATTTTAACAAATCAAGGAGTTAACTCGACCATCATCATCATCAAGGAGTTAACTTGACCAAAAGTTTAAATTGTTGGTTGACTTACACTTAGGTGGTCTTTTAACAAACTGCGTACTATATCATATGCATTTCTTATTTTTGCAAATAAATAAGAGGGAAACAAGAGATACATCATACCATTTTCATTAACATGGTTCCAATGCACTTGGGTTAGGTGAAATGATTTGTTAGAAACTTGTGATCTCCAACAAGTAGTAGTTCCTCCCTTCTCGAAATTGTTTTGAACAAACTCACTCATAGAAATCCGACTTCCTGCATTACTACATGATTTTCTTTTGATAGGAGCATCACTACACAAGCATATATCTCCAACATATCATATTTGTACATAAGAGGAGCTAAAGCATCCTGTTCAGTGGAATGAACAGAAACATAACACACAAATACATCAATGATCAACTGTCCACCAACAAGGCTGCAAATTATATTTAACGATTTAGAGAAAAAACATGGTATAGTATTAATCATAAAGAGAGAAACTGAATAATGGGAAGTCCAAGAATCCACCTCTTCACATAGTAATAGCAGAAATCTGCAAGGATAAAAGTTTTAACTACTTCACAAAGCAGCACCATACAAGGCCACAAGCGATAGCCTAATGCCGTTAGCAAACGACCGTGGGTATCTAAGATCTTGAAAAAACATTACCGTTCTATAATTCATTAATTAGTATTCTTTATTCTTTATAGATTTATAGTTAACAACTATTTTATAATTGAATTATTTTTGTATCATAAATAAGGTATAATTAATAGTTTACTCATTTAATTTACTAAAATCAAAGTTACCCAAATTTTTTTTTTCTTAATTAGTGTATTTAAAACATTAAAGGTTTTAGAATTGACTTTTTTAATGTATGATTAAGAAATAAAGTTTAATTAAAACTTAATATTTCTATATTTAATTACTTAAAATTTAGGAGGGAAAACATGATGTATAAAAGTGACATGTGTCACATTCTCTTATTGTTTTAGTAGAATGTATGATGCTAAGGATGTTGTCATTATACTCTATCCTTTATATTAAAGCTTATCCTTAAAGTTATATTAAATATTAAGTAATTGTGTAAAAGTTTCCACTACAAGAAATGTCTTTTTTAGCAACGACAGAAATCGTTGCAAAAGAGGCAATATCGTTGCTATAAAGAGCTTTTGCAACGAAAAACTTTGTTGCATGTACAGCTGTAGCAAAAAACTATTGCAACGACATTTATCGTTACGAAAAAAGCATTAATCATTTCAAGCAATCATTTATTTTTGCAACAACTTTTATTGTAGCTAAACATTTCTTCAAAATTCTAATATTATAAATCATTATACCTAAAGCTCAAAAGAACAATTCTTACAATAGAGATACACATTGCATGATATATAGTCCAAAGTCATAACTACATTAGTTAATTTGTAGTCCAAAAATTACATGTGCAGTTGCTATAAGTTTGTTAATTACAAAAGAGATTCATATATATTGCATAGCGCACATCAAATTTCACCACAAAAAGAGATTCATATATATTGCATAGCGCACATCAAATTTCACCACAAAAAGAGATTCATAGATATTGCATAGTGCCTATCATATTTCACAGTAGATGTCCGCTTCGAGAGATCACGAATCAAAAAACTGTACATCATCATATCATATATACCTGCAATAAATTAAATAAATCCTTTTAGACACTGAATTGACTATCCTTAGATTCAAAACTTTGTTCATATCATAGACTCTAATTTTATAGTCCAAAAATTAGGGTTCATTACAGACAAATTGAGCAAAATAAAAAATAAAATCAATGCTAGACAAAATTAACATTAAAAGGCAAAAAGTGGAAAAAAAAAAGTAAACCAAACACTCCCTTACCTTAAAAAGAGAAGGTGAGCCGTGGATGACGGTGGACGGTGGACGAGCTGAACAGGACCGTGGATGACGGTAACAGAACAGGATCGTGGATGAACTGAACAGTCGCAGCAGAGAACGCACAAAGGGAGGACAATAAAGGAAGAGGACGGTGGATGACGGTGGAGGACGGTGGAGGACGGTGGAGTACGGTGGAGGACGAGGTGAGAATGCACGAGTGGAGTTCGCAGGTCGCAGCAGCCAGTAGAGAGTCAGAGACCAACTGTTATGGCGGGTGAATCAAATGGTCTGAAATTAAACAAATCAGGTTTAATGTGTTTTATTAAAATATACCTAATATATTTAGCAACGTAAATTTTGTTGCAATAGCTGGAACGTTTTTTTGCAACGACTCATGGTGTTGCTATATCTAACAATATTCTTTAGCAACGACAAGTGTCGTTGCAAAAACCAAAAACTCATTTTTCCAGATCCCGCGCTGAATTCTGGTGGAGGGAAATGAAATTTTGGATATGGCAACATTAAATTAGTAACGGAAAAAAGATTTTGCAACGACCTCCATTTTTTGCAACGACTTTTTTTAAGTCGTTGCCAAAACTTGTTGCTAAAAATTAGTTTTTTTGTAGTGTTCTATTAATTTTAGTTTTTATTAAATTAAAATTTACTATGATAAATTAATTGAATTTATTGTTTTCAGTGAAAAAGGCCAACAAATACTAATAGGTCATTCGGTCACTATTAAATAAAAAAAAGTGTTATTTACGATTTTCAATTATTACAAGCTATTTTTATCAAAATTATAAAAATAACAAGGTAAAAAAAAAAGAAGATATATATGGAAAATTTTTAGTAAATTATTTGTATTAAAGTGTTTTCTTAAATACATGAGATTTTAAAATAAAAGGTAACTTTATGATATTAAATAGCTAGTTAGTACAAAATAATTCTTTAGTTGAGTATTGGACCAAAAATTATTTAAAATGATGTAAAGTATTTTTTTATTATAAATTTGCCCTTATTAAAATTTGTAGCTAACGTAAGGTTGTATAGTATTTGGGAGCAATTACTGTACAAACAAATTCTGTTTGATCATCATTGAGGCACAACTTGAGGATCCAGAGATTATTGAGTTAATCCATAGAGTTGAGGGAATTGAGACTATGCTTTTAAGTTAAGAGAAAAGAGGAAATTGAGTCTGAAACTCAATGGTCCTTTTAAGATTCTATGGAGGCTTGGAGAACTTGCTTATGAGTTGGCATTACCTTAGCTAAAGTTAATAATGTGTTCCATGTATCCCAGTTTGAAAATATATTCACGATACACCGCATGTTCTGGCCCATGAACCCTTTCATATTGATGAGTATGCTTACAAGAGCAGCATATCAGGATTTTGGATACTCGAGTCAAGAAGTTTAGGAGTTCTAAGATTACATTAGTAAAGGTTCTATAGCCGAATCATGGAGTACAGGAAGCTACTTGGGAAAAAAAAGATCGACATGAGAGAACAGTATCCTAACCTTTTCAGTAAGTTGAAATTTCGAGACGAAACTATCTTAAGGGGGGAAGAGTTGCAACAGACTCGAAATTCCTTATCTTAATCATTTCCGACTAATTTTTAATTCATTAAATTGAACTCCTAATTCTTGATTAAGTTCCAACCTTGTCTAATTCCTAAAATCTTATATTCCAACTAACTATATATTCATTGTTTTGATTTCTTATTTAATTTCTAATTCAATTTTCAAGTTCTTTAATTGTGTAATTTTCTTTAAAATTCATATACTTCTAGATTTCTTATACTAATTCAAATATGAAAGTTTAATATTTTTATTTTTTCAAAATAATTTTAGCCCAAAAGTTTCAATAATCATTTCAATTCAAAATAATTTAATTAACTTTTGGTTTACGAAAACTTTACGTTTAAAAATTCTTATCTTCTTAATTAATTTCGTTAACAATTATTTTAACGACTTTGACCACTTTTATTTAAATTATTTTAAACTACTCCTAGGGTATTTTTTGAATAACTTTAATTAATTTTTTAAAGCTAGTTTTGCACCTAAATTACTCATATTTACCTAAAAATCTATTAGTCAAAACCTATCTTTTTTTTTACTTATTCACTTACATAGGTAAAGTTAGATAAGAAATCACACTCGTCCTTACCATCATGTTGGATGGATATGAACTTAGATTAGAAGCATGCTTTTTTTTTTATATATATATCCAAATTCTAAAAGACTTGCCTTTAAATATCTCCTTTATTATTAGTTTTTATCTAAAGGGTTCTACATAGGAAATTTGAAGAAAAACTCATCTATTTTCCACCCTTCCACACATACATCTAGGAATTCATGCCCCATAATTTTTTCTTCCATGTTGCTCCTAAAATCACTTTATAAAATCAAGTATTAAATTCCTAATTTTTTTATAGTTAATAAAATGAAGTAGAATTAATTATTTTCTTAGCATTTTGGGGTTCAATATAATTATTTTGGGAACATAGAAGATCATTATTTTAGAGTTGGGTAATTATTTTGGGAGTTTAGAATACCATCACTTTTGGATCATTGAAGCTTGGAGTATTTAATTAGCTTAGAGGATCATATTTACTTATTAGTACTTAATACTACTACTCCTTGGTGTTAGTATGGTATAACTTCTTACCCTACTCTTTATGTGCAATTTTATATTATATTTACTTTATAACAGGCAAAGTATGATAATTATTGAGTATGTTAAAGTAGGAAATTAGAATAAGAAAATTATGATTAACCTTAAATTTAGTGTAGTTATGCTAAAACTATTTTTAGTATGTTAATTAATAATATTTGGACGTGTTAAGGAAGTTGTGTGAACTATTATATACTAGTGATATATATAAGTACTATCTATATATGTTATAATTTAGTGTTACTATGTTTATGAATTATGTAGGGATAGGGATGGTCATGGGGCGGGTCTGGTGCGGGTCCAGCCAGACCCGGACCCGGACCCTTTTAATTTTTTGAGATCCAGACCCGGATCCGGACCCTAAGGGTCCAAAATTTTCAGACCCAGACCCAGACCCTCCGAATCTGATGGGTCTAGGGTCCTTAATGGATCCTTAATGGGTCTAAAAAGAGTCTCTTTGATTTGTCGAATTTGAACCATTTGTAAGTTATTATATTTTTCGTATATTTGTAAGAGAGTTATTATCGCATTTTACAAATATTTAATACTAATTTAACATCTAAAGTCGCATAGTAACATCCATATACGCATAAATTCTATTATAAATACTTGTTCGAGTCCATAAAATAAGGGTAATTGGGTTAGCACTAAGCAAGTAGCATATATATTATTAATATATATTATGATTATACGAAAAGAAAATAAGTGTTGGTGGCAAAATTCATACATAGAATACAAATAAAAATAAACAATTTAATATTTATAAGGGTCCAAGGGGCGGGTCCAGGGTCCAAGTCTCGGACCCGGACCCAGATCCGCCAATTATTTTTTAGATCCAGATCCGACCCGGATCCGATGGGTCTCAAAAAATAAGACCCAGACCCTTAAAAAAGGGGCGGATTCGGGGCGGGTCCAACAGGGTCCTAGACCCGTGACCATCCCTATGTAGGAATGTTGTTACATTAAGAATGGTTATGGTAATATTATATTTAATACTTTTATGTAAGCCTTTAAATTAGTTTTAAAGTTGTGTTATTTCATAAGCGTATTTTCTTTTATTTAGTGTGGTTATGCTAAGGATGTTTTCATTATACTTTACCCTTTATATTAAAGCTTATCCTTAAAGTTATATTAAATATTAAGTAATTGTGTAAAAGTTTCTATAATTTTTAGTTTTTATTGAATTAAGTTGTTTTCAGTGAAAAAGGCCAACAAATACTAATAGGTCATTCGGTCACATTCATATAAAAAAAGTGTTATTTACGGTTTTAAATTATTATAAGCTATTTTTATGAAAATTATAAAATTAACAAGGGAAATAAAGCAGAAAATGTATTTGGAAAATATTTTTTAATTATTTGTATTAAAGTTTTTTCTTAATTACATGAGATTTTATAATAAAAAGTAACTTTTGTGATATTAAATAGCTAATTAGAACAAAATAATTCTTTAGTTGACTATTGGACCAAAATTTATTTAAAATGATGTAAAGTATTTTTTTATTATAAATTTGTTCTTTTTAGAATATGTAGCTAACATAAGGTTGTATAGTATTTGGGAGCAAGTACTGTACAAACGAATTTTGTTCGATGATCATTGAGGTGCAACTTGAGGATCCAGATATTATTGAGTTAATCCATGGAGTTGAGGGAAATCAGTCTGATGCTTTTAAGTAAAGAGAAAAGAGGAAAATTGAGTCTGAAACTCTATGGACTATTTTAGATTCTAAGGAGGCTTGGAGAACTTGCTTATGAGTTGGCATTACCTTAGCTAAAGTTAATAATGTGTTCCATGTATCCCAGTTTAAAAATATATTCACGATCCATCGAATGTCCTGGCCCATGAACCCTTTCATATTGATGAGTCTTTAGCTTAAAAGAGTGGCATATCAGGATTTTGGATACTCGAGTCAAGAACTTTAGGAGCTCTAGGATTTCATTAGTAAAGGTTCTATAGCCGAATCATGGAGTACAGGAAGCTAATTGGGAGAAAGAGATCGACATGATAGAACGGTATCCTAACCTTTTCAGTAAGTTCAAGTTTCGGGACGAAACTATCTTAAGGGGGGAAAAGTTGTAACAGACTCGAAATTCTTAATCTAAATCATTTCCGACTATTTTTTAATTCATTCAATTTAACTCCTAATTCTTGATTATTAAGCTCCATACTTATCTAATTCCTAAAATCTTATATTCCACATAACTATATATTCATTGATAATTTGATTTCTTATTTAATTTCCAATTCAACTTTCAATTTCTTTAATTGTTTAATTTTCTTTAAATTCCTAATACTTCTAGATTTCTTAGATTAATTCGAATATGAAACTTTAATATTTTTATTATTTCTAAATAATTTTTAGCCCAAAAGTTTCAATAATTATTTTCTATTATAAAAAAAACAATTCAAAATAATTTAATTAACTTTTGGTTTACGAAAACTTTTATTTAAAAAATTCTTATCTTCTTAATTATTTTCGTTAACAATTATTTTAACGACTTTTAACACTTTTAATTAAATTATTTTAAACCACTCCTAGTGTATTTTTTTAATATCTTTAATTAACTTTTTTAAGCTAGTTTTGCACCTAAAATACTTATATTTACCTAAAAATCTATTAGTCAAAACCTACCTTTTGTTTATTACTTATCCACTTACATAATAAGTAAAGTAAGTTAGATAAGAAATCACACTCCTCCTTACCATCATGTTGGATGGATATGGACTTAGATTTGAAGCAAAACTCATCTATTTTCCACCCTTCCACACATACATCTAAAAATTCAAGTCCCATAATTTTTTTTTTCATGTTTCTCCTAAACTCACTTAATAAAATTAGATATTAAACTCCTAATTCTTTTATAGTTAATAAAATAAAGTATAAATAATAATTTTCCTGGCATTTTGGGTTTCAATAATTATTTTGGATACATAGAAGATCATTATGTTAGAGTTGGATAATTATTTTGGGAGCTTAGAATACCATCACTTTTGGATCATTGAAGATTGGAGTATTTAATTAGCTTAGAGGATCATATTTACTTATTAGTACTTCGTACTAGTACTCCTTAGTGTTAGTATAGTATAACTTCTTACCCTACTCCTTGTGTGGAATTTCACATTATATTTACTTAATAATATGCACAATATGATAATTATTGAGTATGTTTAAGTAGGAAGTTAGAATAAGAAAATTATGATTAACATTAAATTTAGTGTAGTTATGCTAAAAAAAATTTTAGTATGTTAATTAATAATATTTGGACATGTTTAGGAAGTTGTATGAACTAGTATATACTAGTGATATATATTGAGTACTATCTATCTATATATGTTATAATTTAGTGTTACTATGTTTATGAATTATGTAGGAATGTTTTTACATTAAGAATGATTATGGTAATATTGTATCTAATACTTTTATGTGAGCCTTTAAATTAGTTTATAATCTATAAAGTTGTGTGTTATAATGTTGTGTTATGGTAATATTATATTTAATACTTTTATGTGAGCCTTTGATTTTTTCTTTTATTTAGTGTGGTTATGCTAAGGATGTTGTCATTATAATTTATCCTTTATATAAAGCTTATCCTTAAAGTTATATTAATTATTAAGTAATTGTGTAAAATTTTTTATTATTTTTAGTTTTTATAAAATTAGAATTTACAATGATAAATTAATTGAATTAAGTTGTTTTAAGTGAAAAAGGCCAACAAATACTCATTGGCCATAAGGTCACTATCATATAAAAAAAGTGTTATTCATGATTTTAAATTCGAAGCTATTTTTATGAAAATAATAAAAATAACAAGGTAAAAACAAAGAAGATATATTTGGAAAATTTTTTGTAAACTATTTGTATTAAAGTGTTTTCTTAAATACTTGAGATTTTATAATAAAAAGTAACTTTTGTGATTTTAAATAGGTAGTTAGTACTAAATAATTCTTTAGTTGACTATTTGACC
>CM033459.1:13542797-13546274 GCA_019425755.1 Amaranthus cruentus
CCCCTCTTGTTACATTCATAATCTCTAAGTGTTTCTACAATTGGTATTAGAGCCCTGTTCCTCATTTGATCAGGAACCCTGAGAGCCGTATCTTGGTATTTTAGAGATGTTGAAAATGAATGAACGAATGGAAGAAGGTTACTCTACTCAAAGAACGCCCATGTTCGATGGAAAATTCTACACGTATTGGAAGAATAGGATGGAAACCTTCATCAAGGCCGAAAATTATCAAGTTTGGAGAGTTATCGAAATTGGAGACCTCGAGGTAACAACTACCAACTCCAATAAGGAAACTGTTCCCGAACCGATCACTGAATTTGAGAAAGAAGATTTTTCAGAAAATGGAGATGAATGCTCTTGCCATCAAATTACTTCACTGTGCTCTTAGACCAAATGAACATAATCGTATTATGGGTTGCAAAACAGCCACGTAGATTTGGGATCTGCTAGGAGTTACTCATGAAGGAACAACTGAAGTGAAGCGCTCCAAGATTGACTTGCTGATGTCGAAATATGAAATATTTGTTATGGAACCAAGAGAAAGTATTCAAGAGATGTTCACTAGGTTCACCAACATAACAAACGAACTTGTCTCTCTTGGAAGGCTTATTCCCTCAGATTAACAGGTCAGGAAAATTCTCAGGAGTCTACCTCAAGATGACCGTTGGAGAGCTAAATTCACAGCCATACAGGAATCCAAGGATTTCACAAATTACATCTGGGAACAACTGATAGTTCCCGAAACAAAGGCTTGGCTCTGGCAGCAAACGATCAAGAAGAGTCAGAATGTGATGAAGAGGAGAATGCGATGTTGGTTCGAAAATTCAAGAAGTTCTTCAGGAACAGCAGATACAACAATCAAAGAAACAATAAAGAAAGAGGAATTGCTAATACCAAAACCAACTACGAATGACATAAGTATGGAAGCACTGATCATTTCATCAAGGAGTGCCCTCAATGGAAGAACGAGAAGGGCAAATGGAAGGCAAGGGAAACGGGAAGACAACCGATGAAAGGAAATTTCAACAAGACGGACTTTCGCAAATCCATGATTGCTGCATGGGGAGAATCTGAGAGCGAAGCTGAAACTGAAGCTCCAGTTGAGGAAGAAACAACTAATCTATGTCTCATGGCCATTCATAACGAAACGTCAAAAGGAAAAGAGGTATTGTCTTCTAATTCATTTCCTAACCATTTATTTAGATTGGATAAACGGGAATTAATTAAAATGATTTTGGAGACACAAGATAATATGGAAAAAAGAACTGCCACCTGTCTCCAAATGGAAAAAGACCTTAAAACTTGTAATGACCATGTTTCCTACCTAAATTCTATTAGGTCCGATGTGCAAGCTAGATTCTTTGATTTATTAGATCAAAATGTGATGTTAAAGGAAACTTTATAAAAGGTAAAACAAGAAAATATTATTCTTAATGTCAATTTGTATCAATATAAAATGCTAGGCTTAAATAAGAATCCTAATGATGAATCTATTCATGAGACTAGCACTAAAATTCAAAGGTCAAAATTAGACCTAGAATCTTGTAAAATCAAAAATGAGAAATTGAAAGCTGAATTAAATTCACTAGGAAAAAGGAAAATCAATGATGTTCCAAAATGGATTCTAGAGGCTAAAACTAAAAACGCTGAAGGCCTAGGATACAATAAGAATAAAAAGAAGAAAAAGGTTTACGTTGATCTCCCTAGTAGTAAAATCTGTTCCTTTTGTGGAAAAATCGGGCACCTAAAATTTCAATGTTTAAAAAGGGAACATCACAACAAAACGAACCAAATTTATGTCGATCGCATATGGATTAAGAAATATGATTCATGCTTAATCGACAAGGAACCCAAGGATGACTGGGTTCCTCGCTCTAACAATTAGTTCGTTTTGCAGATTCTAGTGAGGGGTAACAACTCATGGTATCTCGACAGTGGCTGTTCCAAGCACATGACAGGTGATAAATCAAAATTTCTCTCACTGGAAACCTATGATGGAGGAACTGTGACCTTTGGAGACAATATGAAAGGCGAAATTATTGCCAAAGGAAAAATAGGAAGGTCAAGTTCCCATGCAATTGAGAATGTATCTTTAGTCGAGAATTTAAAACATAATTTGTTAAGTATCTCTCAATTTTGCGATAAAGGTAACTCTGTAATCTTTATTTCTGAAAAGTGCATTATTTCTAGGAATGACGCAGGAGACACTGTTTTGGAAAGAATCCGAAAAGGGAACACTTATGTTGTGGACCTCCACACTGTTCCCAAAGCCAGTTTGACATGTCATAGTGTTATAGAAGATGACCCTCTTCTTTGGCATAAACGTTTAGGTCATGCTAGTTTTTCATTGCTGATTTCTTTACGATCTAAAGACGTAGTAAGAGGATCTAAAGGAAAACATGTTAGGTCATCCTTTAAACCTAAAAATGTTGTGACCACCTCAAAACCACTTGAATTAATTCATATGGATCTTTGTGGACCGATGAGAATCCAAAGTCGCAGTGGAAAGCGATATGTGTTTGTTATAGTTGATGATTACAGTAGATTTACATGGACCTTATTTTTAACTAGCAAAGATGAAGCTTTTGATGAATTTGTTGCTTTCGCAAATAAAATTCAAAAATCTAGTAACAATCAACTTATCCACATAAGATCAGATCATGGTAAAGAATTGGAAAATTCAAGGTTTCTGGATTATTGTAATGAGCATGGTATAAGTCACAATTTATCCGCACCTACGACACCACAACAAAATGGTGTGGTGGAACGTAAAAATAGAACATTAGAGGAAATGGCTAGAACCATGTTAATTGCTAGTGGTCTCCCTAGAAACTTTTGGGCTGAAGCGGTAAATACTGCATGCTATATTCTGAATCGTGTGTTAATCAGACCAATCACTTCTAGGACCCCCTATGAACTATTTCGTACTTTCGTGTGATTGGATGTCGATGCTTTGTTCACGTAAATGGAAAACGAAATATAGGAAAGTTTGATGAAAGAAGTGATGAGACAGTATTTCTTGGCTACTCATCTCATAGTAAAGCTTATAGAGTCTATAGCAAGAGAACTATGTGTGTTGAAGAATTTGTTCACATTATTTTTGATGAAACTAACTTCATGACAAGTGAACAAGAAACAAGTGATTTTAAGATAGGTCTTGCTAATTTGGAAGATGATGAAAACATGCACAAAGAGCAAGATCGAGAAGTAAATGAAGAACAGCAGGTTCAAATTGAAACTGTAGAACCTAATCAAGAGCAGGGACAGCAGGGAAATCAGGACCAGCAAGGTATTCCTAATCCAGCTACTCCCAGAGTAGAACAAAATGAACAACATGAAGTTGAGCAAAATGTCAATCAAGTCAGTGAGCTTGTTCCCACAACTGTCTCCACAAGAGACTTTGTGCCTAAGCCGTGGAAACATCAAAAGTCACATCCACTTGACTTGATCATAAGTGACATAAACAAAGGCACACAG
>CM033459.1:13546284-13579358 GCA_019425755.1 Amaranthus cruentus
TATATATATATATTGATAAATAGTTTTCGCTACAATAAACTTAGCTATCCATAAATACAGAAGAAGCTAGTAATTACTAAGCTTTTAAAATGAATTTTAGTTATAATATTTAGGAAAAATTACCTAAAATAATCCAATGTATTCGTGATTTTTCATACAATAATCCAACCTAATTGTTTAACTATGAATAACCCCAACTCTGAGGGGTATTTTTCTAGAGTATACCTGGTGACCGAATGAGTTGCTATAACTACTTTTATTTTTGAAAAAAAAGATATATTAAAACAAAATGTCAAAAAATTATTGAAAAATGTTGAAAAAAAATTATGATTTTTTTTATTATTTAGAAATTTTTATGTAAATTTTCAAAATTTTTCTCTAATTTTAAATTAACTTTCAATTTTCTTTTTTGTTGATTTACCTACTATAGCAGGTTATTGGGGTACGCATGTTTACTCTAAACAAATATACCTTGAATTTGGGATTATTTATGGTTAATCAATACGAGAGATTATTATAGGAAAATCATAAAAAGTTAGATTATTCTTTGTAATTTTTCTTTATATTTATTGTCAATTTTTTATTATTAGAACTACCATATTTTTTATACATTTACATATTAATGGTCATTAATTAGAAATGGGGGTAAAATAATGTAAGAAAAATTAGTATAAAATAGCTTGAAAAGATTTTGTATTAATTTATTGTTAATCTCATTTTGAAACAAATACTGAATATCATACTGTTATAACTATTGATTATACAAATAACTAAAATTATTAAGACCAAACAGTACAAGAAATTAGTTGCTCTGAGTAAAATCTGAATTGTAGCTATGGAGATTTTTGGTGTATACTTGTATTATAACTGCCTTTAATAAAATTTACACAGGTGCATGAATGTGCCAGTTACAAAGGACGGAGTAAAAATTGACAAATTCTTTTAAGTCCCTGTGCAATTTAAAATATTATGATAATTTTATTCTATCAATTTTTTATCAAACATTTAACATATACTACGTAATCTAATAATAAAGCGTCCAATTTTTTAAGGCCCTGTACAGTCGAAAATGTTAACATGCTCAGAACATCCTAATATAGCGCGTAGCTGCAAAATAAAAATTCTTAAAAGAATTAATTTACTCAAAATAAAACTTTAAGATTTATTATGAGTTTCTTTTATTGTCCAACATTCTATGCAATATTACTGGTGTGTACTTATCCACAATTCCACATATACTAAATTAACTCATTAACCATCATTTCGGCCAATTTTATTAGGAGGAAAGATGTACCCACGTAATTATGTAATTATGGTAGCTACGAAACAATTCTTTTGTCTTCAAATATAACTTTTTTCTTCGCTCAATAAATTGAAAAATAAAATTTCTTATGATGCATACAAAGTTATATACTTTTTAATTTTTTTTAATAGACAAAGTTATACACTTATACACATAAAGTACATAATCTAATTAAGTTATTTTAGAGTTAATCAATATTATGAGTGTATTATGCTCAACTAAACAAAAAAATGTATTTATTCACAACAGTTTGTGCGAAAATAATACTTTTATTTTGTTAAATAGGGCCAACATGGGCATCAAGATTTATTGTCAAGGAGATTAAGGTGGTGGACAAAAATGCGCCCAGAATTAACAAAGACATAGTCACAGCCGCAGTGGAGCAACCACTGAACGGGCCGTGTGCTCCAATTGGTACAAGTTGTCATTATAATGCATGTTGTAGTGGTGCCGATTTTAACGGTGTATGTTCTTGGCCGGATGAAATTTGCTATGATGCGGGCTGGCCAATTCCCTATCCCGATGATCCCGTATATCCCGATTATCCCTACGTCAATCACTAAATAATAAACCTATATATATATATATATTTCCTCTAATTTTATTAATTACTTTATAGTGACATATCTCATCATTATGTCTCACTATTTTTAGTAACTAATAATGATAGAGGAAATATAATATATATTCATGCATCTATGTTTGAGAATGTCTACTTTTATGTTTTATATATTGTATGTGTATGGTTGCTAAAATTGCCTATACACAGTTTATAGGCAAGTATAAGCTACTGCGCCTCCTATGTCAAATGTTAAAATGAATAAAAGTATGCATGGATATTCGCGTGTTTTTTTATGGTTGATTGTTGGATAAGAACTTGGGTATATAAAATTTTTGTTTTATAGTTAACAAGTTTAAATATTAATAGCTTATCATATGTAATAAAAAGAATAATTGACCAATTTGAATTAATATATACTTCATCAGATATTCTTGTGTGATACGGTAATAAAAAGAATATTGTGTTAGAACAAGGTTATCCCGATACACTTACGGCCCGTTGGCAACAAAATAATTTATTGTGTTAAATTTAATCAAAAGTTTCATACCATTCTCATGGTAACGAAATTTTGATCACAAAAAAGTTTTTTTTTTTACAAATTTTCATTATCACCTAATATCATCTCAACCAATGATAATACGTTGGAATGAATTTTAAGAAGAAAATGAGATGATAGAAGTTGCGCAAGCATGACCATCAAATTAGCCAAGAATTTTTTCAACTAAAATTACACTAGCTAGTTTTTCATTCCCAATATCATATGCGATAACATTAAGATCATATTGAGCTAATACAACTACCAAAGGACTACATAAAAATCCATTAAAATACTCTATTTATCGTATAATTAGGAAGAAAAAGAATTTAACACCCATAAATTTGATTTGCTCAAATCAAACATACATAAATCGATCAAACGAAAATTAATGCAATGGATAAAAAAAGAAAAGATAACAAGTTAAAAAATGGAAAAAATAAATTTTGAGGATTAATGGTACAAAAAGTAAAAGCAACAAAAAAACTTAGAAGTATAAATTACTAATTAAAATAAAATAATTGAGCTCTATGTTATCCAATCTTTTGTTTGATAATGACTCAATAACTAAACAACTAAACAAGGTAGCAATTATCATTAATAGCACTATAGTTTAGTTTTTTAGTGCACAGTCTAATTAATTACACAAGGTTTTAAATTAAATAATGTATATGAAAGTAATTTTTATCTATTTTTTTCATTGGTCCTTATTATGAAGTGTATATTATGAAAAGGAGGGAGTATAAGTTATAATCTCCGCCAAAAATATAGGTGGTATAATATAACCCTGGGGCATAAAATTAATAGAAAAAATCAATAATCATATGTAATTTATATAGTTAGAAAGGTACTAATTAGTAGTTTTGTTAAATAATTTGAACTTATACAACTAACAGTGACTAAATTAGGAGTCGTAAGTCAATGACTATCTTTTTAGTATTCTTGATTTGAAGCAATTATTTGCAACTGAAAATACGTTAGAATTACAGTAGTTATGTTATTGGGTCAACCAGCCTCAAAGTCGAGAGCTAAGTTAAAAGGCCCAACAATTCAGTCAACGTCTCAGCAAAACCCACCCCAATGGTGAAATTACAATAATACCCTTGGGACCGTCAACCAGATCATTTGTTGCCTATAAATACTCGCATTTATTACCATTTATTGTACGCTCTCTCTCATTCTCTCTAACCACTCTCTAGCATTCATTACTTGTTTCATTAACTGGCCACTGACATAAGCGTTAGAGAGGCTTTCCGGAAAACAACCCCACAGACAAGTAATTGTTCGTTTTGCAAGTCGATAGCCGAACCCAACTCTAGTATTCGAACTTGAGCAAGCATTTCATCCCAAAAGCAACTCCTTTCGGTCAGAAAGACTTGACTTTTTTTTTAGCAAAAACATTTGGCGTCGTCTGTGGGGAGAGAGACTAGTAACTTCCTTTTCACATCATCAAACAAGCCATGAACTCCAAAAGAAACACCAGAGCTAACACTAGGTAATCAGAACACCATTCTGCCAACTCGATTCATGATCAGGAGCCGAATGCTAATAGCATTCAGTCACCGAACTTCATCACTAGGCAGGACTTAGATGCCTTTGCTACCACTATCACCACCCGTTTCCAAGAGTCCATTCAGCAGGCTCTTAGGACTCTGCCTACGATCCTTCAACCTCAACAACATTGCATTCTCCATTTTGCCCATCGTCAGATAGAGCAGATTCCAACACTTTAACGGGAGGCTCCTGAATTTTGGGTAGAGGACATTGCTGAAAGTCATGAGTCACACCTGCAACAAGAGTGAGCAGAGACACCAATAGACTTCGGGAAGTCGTCAAATACTAAAAGCTGCCTCACGTCCTAACTAGATGTCGTAGAAGCAAATTCGCTAGGATCCTAGTCGGATGCCTAAACAATCTGGAAGCTCAAGATTCGAGGTCCGATAAATCATTAATAGAAGGAAAAAAGAACAAGATGTAAGAAGATACATCAATTCTAGAAGGGTAGGAAAGGAACTAGTTGATGAGTCTTACCACAGCCCCCTATATCACGAATATTATGGGAGGGAAGATCCTCATTTTGCCCCAACCATTTTTAAGACACCTATGTCAGCTTGAATATAATCAGTTCCTAACCGGAACAAAGTAAAAGTACCTGTTGTGAAACCATTTGATAGGTCCGACGACCCAGCCGAAAACATCGCATCTTACCGTGCCCATATGGCGGTAAATACTAAATGTGAGGCTATGTTGTATAAGTTTTTTTCCACGGCCCTACCACTGGGGAGCGTGGACAGTTTTGCCGCTCTTGAAGCACTTTTCTTAGATCACTTCGTCGCCTCCAAGAGGCAAAAGAAATCAAACCTACACTTGATGTTCGTGATTCAAAAAGAGGTGGAATCTATCACCTCTTACATACAAAGATTTCATAAGGAAGTTCTGTCAATCCTAGGGGCCACTGACGGAACCACGGTCTCAGGGTCCCAGCCCTTATCAATGGTGTGAGAACACTCAAGTTGAAATGGAAGCTCTTGGAGCACGATATTTCTACCTATTTAGAGGCTATGGGCATAGTCCAAAGGTTCATCCGGGCGTCAGATATATGTACTTCCCTGGATTCTAAAAAGAAAAAAGACAAAGTAGGTAGGTCATAGTAGAGGACGCCTAAGGGACCTCCTTAAGATGAAGACCGAAGACATACCCAGGCCTACCCGTCACTAGAGGTAAAGGACGTTGCGGATTCCCATTTTAATAGTTGTCAAAAATACATTTTTTACTCTATCAAAGATCAGTTGCCGATTCCACCCATGATATCGACTTTTTAGAACAGGCGAAACATGGATTTTTTGTGTGAATACTATAAATAACACGGGCACACTCTGTCACAGCGTCGTGAACTGATGAAGGTTTAAGATAAGTTGGCTAATGAAGGAAAGTTGGATAGATTCTAAAAGCGCGACCAACAGCCGGCCGAGGGGCCCAAGAGATAATAATCGTCAAAGGAATGAAAGGCGCTCGGACGCAAATGAACAGTCCGAGGCCACTTAAGGCGGTATGCACATGATATCAGGAGGCTTTTTTGGAGTAGAACCCAAGCACACGATTAATTAAAGATAGCATTGACACACCGAACACTATGACCGAGGAAAGCAAGAAGGCAGTAGACGGGCCAAGAATGAGATTTGGGGAAGTGGGGCATGCTATCCAGCACCCCAATTCTGACCCAATTGTACTCACCATCAAAGTAGGCCTAATGAATGTAAGAAGATTTCTAGTTGATACCGGCAGTACCGTCGATTTGATTATGATGGATTGTTTAAAGCAGTTGAAGTATGGCCCCAAAAATTTGGAGAAACTCGACAAGCCCCTGGTAGTTTTTGGGGGAGCCGAGTTTGTCCATCTGTAACAATAGTTCTTCCAGTCCGCTTCGGAGAGAAGGGTAAGGGTAACGGTCGAACCTTATCGGTTCGCTTTACCGTGGTAGATATTCAATTCCCGTACAACATCATTATGAGATTGCCATTAATAAAAAAAAATCAATGTCGTCATCTCAACTCATCAATTATTCATCCAATACGAAAAAGATGACTGTAAAGTCGAAATTCTATACGGGGATCAGAAAATTGCAAGAGAATGTCAAGTCAATACGCTCAAGATGGGAGCTGGAAGTAGCAAGGATCAAGACAGCCGGAAAAGAAAAGCAGAAGAGGTAGAGTCGGTCTTTCATGTGGTCGATGATGACACGCGTAGAACAACTCAGCTGTAGCCTTTAGAAGTTTATGAGGAGGTCGCCATGTGGGGCGAAGAGAAAATTCGTTTGGGAAAGAACTTAATCAGATCATTAATAGAAAGCATTATCGCATTCATTCGAAAGTACCGAGAGGTATTCGCGTACAGTGTTGAAGAAATGCCAGGCATACCAGCCGAAGTGGCATCATTGAAAGGATGCGAGCGGCAAAAGAAGAAGTTGATCGACTCCTTAAGGTCGGATTCATCAGAGAATGCAAGTACTCGAACTAGCTAGCAAACGTCATCCTTGTGATAAAGCCATTTGGAAAGTGGCGATGTGTATGGATTTCATGGACCTCAACAAAGCTGGCTTAAAGAATGATTATTCGTTTCTCTAAAATTTTTATAAGAGGGAGGTAGAGAACATAAGAGGTAAATAGCCAAGTCTTCATCATCAAGCTTGACATCAATGTTTTGTAAATCCATAACAATGGAACAAAACTCATCTAAGTGAGGTTTCAAGGATTTACCTTCCTCCAAGCATAGATCGTATAGTCTACTCTTCAAAATTAGCCTATTAGTGACACTCTTGGCCATATAGAGTGACTCCAATTTCTTCCATATCGTCTTGATTGTTGTCTCCTTAACAACCTCTCTTAGCACTTCATAGGAAAGGCATAATTGAATTACCGAAAGCGCTTTTGAATCGATCTCTTCCCATCTTGCCGCGGTCATACCTTCCGGCATTTTTTCTACACCATCAATGGCCTTTTGCACGCCATTTTGGATCAAAATGGCCTTCATTTTGACATGCCATAAGCCAAAATTCACACTTCAATCAAACTTCTCAATGTTTATTTTCATTGACGACATGTTTCACCAAATAATCACTTCGTTAACACCGTAAGATCAACTTGGCTCTGATACCAATTGAAATAATTGCTAGGATCCATACAATGTTAAGAACTTTGATGAACGTTAAGGAAAAATAACGAACTAGCAAATGTAAGAATGAAAATAAAATTGCAAAATTGACACAATGATTTAAGGAGGTTCACCCAATGATGGCTACGTCCTCCGTGGTGTGTAGTTACTTGCTTGTATTATTTCAATGAGAAAACACTCTTACAATGAAGTATTACAATCGAATAAGAGATAACAAAAGGCTATGTGTTTAGGCTAAGAGGTTTGTGTTTGATGATGTTTGGATGATCATACAATGTCTCTATTTATAGTGCTAGAAGCTCTAGGAGTTACACATGATTAATACAATGAGTAAATAGCATAGTTAACACCATTTATCAGCTGTGTTGAATGACTTGTAACTTCCCTTGAGCATTTGATCCGTCAAAAACAGCATCTTATGCTGTCAGAAGAACCACTCGACTGGTCGAGCGGACCAAGGGGGTCGAGCGGTCTGGTCGAGCGGAGAAACAGAAGCCTCTGGAAACATTCTGGCTTGTTGCTCGACCAAGCAGAGGAGCTCGCTCGGTAGAGCGAGGGTCGAGCGAGCATCAGGTAGGCTTATGGCGTACTTCTTGACTTCCCACATAGAAAAGTATCTCTTCATTACACCATAACTCATCATAACACCCATAATTAAGTGTCCATTCAAAACACCAATTAAAACACACTTTAAGACTCCATCTTAACACACCCATTAGCTCTACCATAGGATTTCATCCTACTCATGAATAAACACACACACATGTGCACTCAAGTCACATTCACAACAATCTTCACCTTACTTGAGTTCACCCAAGTCAAAACATTCACCAATACACTTCATATTACAAGAATACAAAAACAAGCTTAAAATAACATACACACCACATTGCCCCAAAAGAAAGACATCACATCAAGCAAGGAGCTAGTCCAACCAAGTCAACACACAATTCAAACTTGGTTGTAGGCAATGGTTTAGTCATCATGTCGGCCGGGTTTTCACAAGTATCAATCTTTTCTAAGATTACCCTTTTGTGCTCCACCTCATCTTGGATGAAGTGATATTTGATATCAATGTGTTTGGACCTTCTATGGAACGTATTTTGATTTTTAGCCAAGTGAATTGCACTTTTGGCTATCACAATGCACACTTACCGAACACACCTTATTGCACATTTCACCAACAAGATCTTTGAGCCACTTTGATTCTTTGAATGACTCAGCGGCGGCTATATACTCCGCTTCGGTTATTGAAAGGGAAACCACATCTTGCAACGATGATTACCAACTAATCACCGAACCACCCAAAGTGAACACGAGCCCACTTGTAGACTTCCTATTATCAAGATCACCACCATAATCCGAGTCACAAAACCCGGTTAGCTTGCTTGAATCCTTCCCATACATGAGACAAACATTAGAAGTACATTTTAAATACCTCAATAACCACTTAAGTGCTTCCCAATGTCCCTTACCCGAATTAGACATATATCTACTTACCATACTCACCGCATGAGCAATGTCGGGTCTAGAACATACCATGGCATACATGACACTACCAACGGCACTAGTGTACGGAATTCCCACCATTTGCTCTTCGTCCGCCTTTGTTTGTGGACATAACATTTTGGAAAGTTTGAAATGAGAGGCAAGAGGAGTAGACACACCTTTAGCATCTTCCATGGAGAAGCGTTGCACAACCTTCTCTATATACTTCCTTTGGCTAAGGTACAAGACACCCTTAGCCCGGTCTCTCAAAATCTCCATCCCAAGAATTTTCTTGGCTTCACCAAGATCCTTCATATCAAATTCACTTGAAAGCAACACTTTCAAGTTTTCCACCTCAAACAAAGAGCTACATGCTACCAACATATCATCAACATATAAAAGCAAATACAACAAGGAACCCTTTTTAAGTTTCTTAAGATACACACAACTATCATAAGAACTTCTAACAAAATCATGTGAGATTATGAAAGAATCGAACCTCTTGTACTATTGCCTAGGCGATTGCTTCAACCCATACAACGATCTCTTCAACCTACACACATGATCTTCCTTACCGGCAACCTCAAAACCTTCTGGTTGCTTCATGAAAATTTCTTCTTCAAGCTCACTATGAAGAAATGTCGTTTTCACATGCTAAATGGGTAGAAGTTTTGCAATCTTTTTATTATGTAGCCAAGTACAAAACAGGTAAAACTAACATTGTTGCTAATGCTCTTAGTAGGAAGTACCAGTTGCTTGAATCTAGAGTATTAGGGTTTGAAATGATAAAACCACTATACTTAGAAGACCTTGAGTTCAAAGACCTTTACTTAGAATGTGAGAAGGGTGCATAAGGACAATTTCAAGTTATATGCATCCCAAAAACACCTTTGAGACAACTACTTGTAAAAGAAGTGCATGAAGGAACATTATGAGGACATTTTGGGATCCAAAAGACCTTAGATATGTTTTCACAAAACTTTTATTGGCCAAAGATGTAGGGAACTGTTGGAAAACATGTGCTTAAGTGTGAAACATGCATGAAGGCCAAATTGACTTTTCATAAAGGTGAATACCAGCCTCTACCAGTTTCACTTAGACCATGGGAGCTTGTTAGCATGGATTTTGTAGTAACCTTACCTAAAATATAAAGAGGAAAGGATGCTATAATGGTGGTAGTAGACAGGTTCTCAAAGATGGCTCATTTTAAAGGATGTCACAAGGTAGATGATGCAAGCAAAGTAGCTAGGTTATACTTTGCGGAGATTGTGAGGTTGCATGGGGTGCCTAAGACCATAGTGTCAGATAAGGATAGTAAATTTTTGAGTTCATTTTGGACCACCCTATGGAGACTGCTTGACACTAAGTTGTTGTTTAGTACATCATATCACCCTGAGACTGATGGTCAAACTGAAGTGACCATTAGAACCCTTGGAGTGATTTTGAGAACTATTGTTAGCAAAAAACACCAAGGATTGGAATCTTAAACTATGTCATGCAGAGTTTGCCTACAATAGAACTCCTAGCTACACAACTAAGCACTCACCTTTTGAATGTGTCTAAGGAGCCAATCCTCTTATGCCTATAACATTGATTGATTTACCTTTGAATGACAGGTTATTTGTTGATGCTCAACAACAAGTTGAACAATTAAGGAAAATCCACGAACAAGTCCATAACGACATTTAGATAGCTAACAACAAGTACCAACAAAAAGCTAACAAAGAATTGATGGAACTAAGACAGTTCAAAGAGGGTGAACTAGTATGGTTGCATTTGAGGAAGGCAAGATTTCCTGCACAAAGGAAAATTAATTTATTTTCTAGAGCTGCTGGACCATTCAAGATCACTCAGAAGATTGGCAATAATGCCTACAAACTAGATCTCCCACCAAAGTATAGTGTATCTAATACATTCAATATTGGGGACCTGGAAGCCTATCATGAGACAGACACAGAACAAGCAGAATTGAGGACAATTCTGTTTAAAGAAGGAGGGGATGATCCAAGTCATACAAGTCTCAACAAAACCAAGATAACACTAAGGACTCCAAAGCTCATGAAAACAAGGAGTTATGCTCAAGCTTGCATGGACCTAGTATATCTGGACCTAGGTGCAGCTTGTTCATCATGCCCGAGTCCTTCCAAACAAAGGAGGAATCATACATAGCCAACTATGACTCACAACACCAACAGGCACAGACCAAGATGCAAGCTACTTAATCTCCTCAAGCCAAGGCTTGTTCATCAGTAGTTAGTAGGCTTAAATAACAGTAGTTTTAAGAGAGGTGCCTGTTAAGTGTTTGTAGTTATAACTGGTTCTAAAGGTAGTAAGGAAGGCTATGTTAACACGCCCTTACTCCCTTAGAAACCTATAAATAAGACTCTCCTTTTCATTTGTACATTCATATTATGTTTTTGATAATAATCATAGAGGTAATTCAGTATAGAATTCTCCAAGATTTGCAAGATTGCACACCATACAAGTGATTTGATTTTGTGAGTGACACAAAATCCTTCACTTCTGTTCATTCAAGAATCAAGGAGTGAACCTTGATTGTGAGTGAGGAAAATGCCTCTTGTGAGTGAAGCAAGGTGAGTTTGTCCATTTCGACGTCTAAGACTTAGGCAAGATTGTGATTGAAGGCTGAGAACATCAAGAAACCAGGGCACACAAAACTGATTGTAACACCCCTAATTTTTACACTAACAATATAATAAATACAATAAGACATAAATAGTTTTTAATAGCAGTGGAAAGTTAAAACGGGTGTCCGCCACACTCAAAAGGGTAAGGCGTCAAAACAAATATTTAATACTAATATAGTTTTAAGGAAAATAATATTCCAACTCTAATTTATTAACATACACTAATGACGTACGATCTACATCGCCCAACCCTCATGCATTAAACACATCAAAGAACTTGAATTGTCACACTTTGTAAATACTCATATAAAACACTTGAATAGTCACACTTTGAAAATATATTCACAATATACATTTATATAATGTCACAAAAATAACACATCCCCTTTCCTGGACTCCTCCCAAAAGGCCGATCCACCAGACACCTTAGGGAGGTAATTTGCTCGTGGCAATATAAACACATGTCACGTTTAGGTGCACCAAGGGTTGACCTACCCTACACAGTCCGGGGCAAAAACTTTTCTTTCTAAAACACCGAACTAATTTAGGTGAAATATTTTTATATAAGTATAATCTATAACATACACAAACAAACATTTAATGGAATGATTTGCCTAAATGGAGTTGAAAAAGAAAAAAATTCCTACTATGGTGTTCACTTAAAAATATTTCCCAAAATGGTGTTTAAGTAACTAAGCTGTTTTAATTTTGGTTTGAAGTCTTCAAAGCTTATTGTAAACCAAAAGAATAGTAGGTTTAAGTAGAATTAGAAAATAAAACAATACAGTTTCTAGTCCTCACTAGAATTTATTTTCTAAAAAAGTATTTTATAAAGGAAAGAAATTTAACCAAATTTATCTGAATTTAATTTGGAAACTTCAAATATAAAAATTAGTTCGACAAAATAATTGGTATATACATCATATAACATGTGACACGTAAAATCAATTATGATACAATAATATAGATCATAGATACAAAATCGCAACAAAGAATTAAAAGTTAGCGTTCTCCTTTAAATATGTTTAAAAATATTATTTAATTAAATGGGTCAGGAGAATTTAGAAAAAAAAAGTTAGGATTGCATGGGTGAAATATTTAGGACAACGTTAAGCAGTTCACTTATTTATCAACTTTATTAAAAAAAATGTTATTCCCAATAAAAACGAGGAAATTTTGAAAAAAAATATCAATTATAATTTAACTACTTTATGAGAAGGGTGCACCGATTGTACGGATAATTTTGAGTTTACCAATACTAAATTTTCTTTTTGAATTGACGAAATAGAGTTAAAATTTTTATTAACATATTTCTCTAAAAATAAATCAACATGATACAATAAGTTTTCTTCTTTAGTATTTACTGTTAGTTTACTTAAATTGATCCAAGTCTCAAATGCATAAAGTATTTGTGGCTAGCTATAGGAATATTAAGAGAAGCGACTTTTACTTTTATTTTCATCACAAATCGAAGAACACTTTCAAATATATACTTCAATCCATCAAAAAAATATTCTAACAATTCTCACATTGAGGTTTGGAAGTTCCAAACCAAAACTAAAGTAGCTTATTATCAATCCTCACCTACATGAACACTACTTTGGGAAATATTTTTCAATAAACACCAAAGTAGGAAATATTTTTATTATTAACACTATATAGGCAAATCATTCCTTTTAATGATATCATACAAAATGCTTTTTTTTTTTTTTTTAAATCCAACAACAAAATTAAAGTAATATACATATGAAATCAAAAGAATTAAGTTAGTGTAAAGTGATAGACACCATTTTTTTTTTGAAGCTAGTACGTAGAGACCAAATGCCACCCAAAATAACGAAATAACAAATATAATAAAAGAAAAAGTAAAGGAATAAATAAAGGATTTGGTATCACTGTTTTGCAAAACATCATCGTCCTCAACCTAAAAGAACTTGCAACATTATTTTCGAAAATAGCCTTAAAATATATCTCAATTTTTTTAAATTAAAGATATAAAATTATAAGAAATAAAACTACTTGTATAAGGAACGCGATCGGACGGTAAAAGAAAATGTAGTAAGACCTACGAATCAACGTTGACTCGACGTCAAGACCGACCACCACTACAGTGTATACTCATAATTACTATATATGATATTCTACTAAGAAAAAGAAAAGAAAGATGATAGTAGTATGTGACAAATATTGACTTGCAAGGTTCTTGACTATTTATAGGAGAAGGTAGGGAAAATAATATGTCAAACTACTCGATGAAGGGGACTCAAACGGTATGTTGTGGGCTACTGAAGTGCATTAGTTACAAATCTAATGACATTTAGTGATATACTCTTTACTTAAAGACATTTACTTAAAGAAAAAAACCTTTGACTAGCTACTATTATCATTCTATAATTATAATTATAATAATTATTATTATTCCCCAAAATGTTTACTTAGACTAGGGAAATCCACCATATAAAATTCTAGGTTTATTATATTACTTAATCGTCATATAATAATTCATATTATTAATAAGTAACAATGTTGTTTATTAAAAATATATGACCATTCACATTATCACTTGTTATGTGTTAATAACTATGACCGACATGTAATTTAGGCCATGCTTATTTAATACCAATCGGTCATAACGTATTATAATTTAACTTACATATTTAACAAGCATATAGATAACATAAAAATAATAAATAGATAAAATTAATCGTAAAATAACGGGGTATCACACTGATTTTGTGCACAGAAGCAAGTCTTTGGTCATTTACTGTTTGGTCATCATATCATCATCAGCTTTCCTCTCCATACTTGGATCAGGAAAGAACAATATCGTCATTATTGATTGATGATTAAAGAGTACAAGTCCTTTTATTCAATGCAATGTTATAACACTATTATTGATAGTTTTATTGACTATTTATTTGTTGTTTGAAATCCATCCTAATGATTGAATAATACCATTTTATTAAACTTCGTTTTGAAATTGTGAAAAAAGAACCATATTTAGGTAGAAATCGATCATTTTAACGTCAAAATTGATCACATATAAGTCCAAATTAAAATTTTTGTATTTTAATTGATTTGTTTAAGTTTACTACCTTGAATTTGATACCTTTAAGGTCAAAATTGACAAACGCCCAAAAATTAAAAAAATGAAGAAAAACACGTGATGCTATTTTATGCATGAATTGGGCCGGCCCAAATTGACTGTCTTGTGGGTTTGTGGTTTCAATGCCGGATGCCGGTTGCCGGTTTATAGTCCAAGCCCAAATTGTGTGTGCGGAAGGCAAAAATGACAATTTAGACATCCACTATAAAATCGCACACAGGGTTAAAAGTTAGGGCAGAAGACAGAATGAGGCTGGGAGAGTCTTTGGGAGTTTCTGAGGACCGTTTGCCATTCTCCTTTAATGTCCGTCTTCCGGCGGCCATTGAAGCCTGTGATTTCTTCGATCCATCAAACGGCCCTCTAAAGCCAAAGAATAGGCAGCCAATTTAATGAAATTGGTTACCGTCTTTGTTGCTCTCTATTCATCTTTCGCTGCTTATATGTATATATGTATATATATATTTATTATTATTATTATTACTTCCTCCGTTCCATACATACTTATCTGAGGCTGTGATGATTCTAGTCTTTCCAAGTAGTCAATTTCATTTTGGTCTCTGGGCATGTTTTCTTTCAAAGTGGGTTAATTTTCCATTTTGCTTGCCGGTAATTAAATCTTGGGGATTTTTACATCGGCGCTATGGATGATTTTCCCCCTTTTTAGAATTTGCTCTCACCAATTTGTTTGATGAAATCCAGATCTGAGCCTCCTTTTCATATCCAACATTTTGATTTATTTGATTATTTAATATTTAAAGTTTTTCTATTTTGTGGGTCTTTCCAAATTGGTGATTTAATTTCGATATATTTATGATAGAAAAATATCTAGGGTTTATCAGTTGATGGTTCTTTCTAATGGTTTGGTTGAATTTGGATGGTAAATGTTGGATCTTTTTTAGGATTGAAATGATTCAGAGGGAAATAAAGGTTCAATCTTTTTGTGCTTAAATTTGTGCATTTTAGCTGCTTTAAACACCACCCAACAAAATCATTGTTGGTGTTTTTTCATGAATAATTTAATTTATGAACCTTTTCATCTTGAGTAGAACCATGAGTCCATGACGATTATGGATTAGTTAGCATTTTCCATTTTTCAATTTCAGTAACCATCATTTTCATCTCTTATGTACTCTGTTCGTAGAAATTATAAGTTTTCGATTTGAGAAAGACATAAATGAAACAATAAATTTAGTTGACTAATATTGGCAATAATTTTCTCAGCTCTAAATTTAGTTTTCAAGCAAATCAATTTTCAACTAGGAGGATGAGATAATTAAAATAATATCGGCAATAATTTTCTCAGCTCTATGAATTTGTTTTCCTTCAGATTTGGGAGGAGAAGAAAGAATAATTTGTGTTTTTTCCAGTTTCTACTTAAGAGATAGGGAGATGATAATGAGACTGAATAATGGTTGCCTGGTTGTCGTACCTAAGGACAGAATTATAAAATAGAGCAATAGATTGTGTTCAAAATAATCCTGATAACTCTATTCACCTGACCTTAAAATCAAATTCGATTAGATTCGATTTAAAATGGATTCATAATATGAATTTAAAATGGATTTATAATTACTGTGTACATAAAATCCGATTTTAAACAAGCTCGAAAGATCTGATAATGGAATCAATCCTGCTCTAGAGAATGCAAAAATCTTTGTTAAGTTGAACATACCCAAGACAAGAAACCCAGGCTAGTGTAATTGGTTTGGTCCAAGTGATAGACCATACCGAGCCTTCTAGAAATGTCTTCAATCTCATGTCATTATTAAATATGTCCAACTCCTACAAATATCTAAAATCTAACGATTAGAAATTAGAATGGTACTTGTACCATCTGTGCCTGTGGTGTATATAATTGGTGACCCTTTGGGTAATGGTGATCAGTAGGTGCTTCTTGGCCCGCACAGACCCTCTGTAGTCAATAAGATAGTTGACTCATTTATTGTGTTGAAGCTCAACCAATCCTGTTCTACTTGTACACCAAATGCGTCAGGTTCAGGACCCATAACGGAATCAACCCCTGCTTCAAGTTCAAGGTTTGATTTAGTGATTAATAATTGCCATAGTTTTGTGGAAAAGGTGAGAACTGACCCAATTCATTGCTCCTGTTTGAGTGAAAGCTTCCTGTGTAGACCATTATAATGCTTTCATGTAAAGTTACATTGAATTCTTTGTAGAATTGCGTGATTACTTCGATATCAGTCATTGTGACAATACCAAATCGAGTTTATGGACTCGATCCCATTTGATTCTTGGGAATTGTATTGCTTGTTCTGGTCTAAACTTCCAATTCATCATTTGATCAATGACAAAACCAAATATGGCTTCAATTCTGTAATACTAACATTAAACTTGGAGGATATATCACAGTATCATTCAAAGTTAGTGGGTATATAGGTGGAGACAATAAGCGAAGAATTTTGAAGATAGAAATTAGAGAGAAATATGTAGGAACTTAGATGCGTTAAGCAGAATTTCAAGAAACAAATTTCTTTACATCTAAAACGGAATCTCATGCATATATCAATCTATATAAAGTATGTATAAGAATGACGCCCTCGATGCGTGAATTCCCTATTTTTGTGGAGAGAAATAAGGAGATTTATTCTCAACCCTAGCTTCTTCCCTATTTTTGTAGAGAGAAATAAGGAGACTTATTCTCAACCCTTAGATTAATATTAATTAAGTTGCCAATTAATATCTTATGCAATTATTTAGTATTTAACCGTACAATCAACTAAATTTAAGAAAAACTGATTTTCCTACGTATCTTTAGTTGACTATCTTCTCAGACCTGCTTCGTTGGGAACACTGCACTGTCTCCATTCGCTCTCATTTCAGTTCATCAAATCTTGGAACAGTAGTGATCGATTCATCTTTTGACTTTCCATTTGAACTTCAAGATTGACTATTTTGACTGACTTTGACATTGACTTTGACAAGTACAACATTCTTTAAACAAGTCTCTTAGGTGGCATCAGCGACTTTGACAAATTGGATATTTGACCTACAAAACAATCTCTAAAACTTGTTTGTTTATAAATCATTAAGTCATCATCAAAACTCCATTGGACCAACACGATGGGGTATGAAATATCACCAAATGAGCTTAGAACGTCAAGTATTGGTCCACAAGCACCAATTGGATCTATTCATACACAAATGCAAAACCTTTACAAATACTGATTTGATGGTTACATATAACATTTATATGTAGAAATCAAAATGAATTAATTTGTGTTTTAATTCCCAATTAAAACACATCATCAAAACATACTAATAACTCTTATACTAAATAATGCAAAGAGCAACAATATACTAATTAATCTAATTAATATAAAGATCAAAGTTGGTTTAAAGAAAAACACTGTGATCAGATAATATAACTAAATGTACTAATCACCATATTATACCCTATTTATATTTTAGTAGTTACACTTGATTATTAGAACGCTTATTAACTTCAATCTCACACCTGTCTTAGAACAATTGTGTAACATTAAATTCTTAAATTAGTTATGTCAACATTTGATAGCATATTTACGACTCACGTCACCTATACTAATGTTCAAATTTATTTCTTGAAATCTGAGTATGAACTCTCTAAACAAATGTTTATCTCTTTAAACCATTTGAGCACATACATGCATTTTCAGTTTTTACTCTTCAAGAGGCCAAAGACACTTAATCCTAACAATAGGAGGACTTATCCAGTCTTGTATAACCAATACTCCCACTTAACTTTTAGCAATCCTGAGCATTCCCTTTATAACCTCTTTTGACGGCACGACGTTTTAGAACGTCAAGAGAGTACTATTCATTATAAGAGCACAATGTCATACTCATGTCAAAGGCATCCACTAAATATAATAATGAAATTCTCCAAACAATTTTGAAGAATATAAAGTAGATCTGTTCAATATATATGTATCCCTATACATATCCATATAAATGTCTAGACATCTCTATGTCCATATCCCATGAAACTGCATTATCAATCAACTTACAAACTAGTCCTTTAAAAAATTATTTATGTCGAACTTAATGATTTGGATTAGGGACAAATAGTTTTAAATAACTTTAGTTCATCTGTAGGGTTTCATTCATCACATCACGTATTTGATAAACCTATTAAATATTATTAAATACTGTGGACATTCTATTTAACACCAAACCATGACTAAATAAAAACAATCATATTTGTTGATAAACATAAACAAAAATAACCAAATATCTTTACATTTGTGACTAATTTTAAGAAAATAGTACACAATTAATTAAAGCCACTCTCCCATATGTTTCAGCCCTACAGCCCTAGTATGACTCTTATGCTTGGGTTGAGGTAAAGGTATAGTTAACGGATTAGTAATAATGTCATCCGTACGAATTTTAAAAATATTCACATCCTTTCAATGAACAATCTCACGAATGATTTGGATTTTGAATCTGATCTTGGCTCCTTGGTTTGAGCAATGACACCTTGACTATCACAATGCAAGACAATCCCATTTTCAACACTAAGTACTACTCCTAAATCTGAAATGAATATCTTCATCCATACTACCTAGTCTGCCATCTATTGTGCTTTACTTTGAACTTTTCAGCTCACATCCCCTTTACTCAAACAAAAGATGAAACCAGATTGAGATCATAAGTTATTTTTGTCTATTTGGAAATTGCATCATTGTAAATTTCAACCCTTAGTTCACTTTCTCCTCTATACATCAACAAATGATCCTTAGTTCTTCTCAAGTAATTTAGGATATTTTTAGTTGTATTCTAGTGTGAAAACCTAGATTTGATTGATATCTGCTACACATATACTCAAAGCATATGAAACATCTAACCGAGTGCAAATCATGGTATACATAATGGATCTTATTGTTGAAGCATAAGGTACACTACTCATTTGTTTAATCTCATCAATGTCTAAAGGACATTGAGTCTTGCTTAGCGATAAACTATGTTGCATGGGAAGAAAAACTCTATTTGAGTTTAAGTAAAACATTACAACGCTGTTTATTTTAACATTTCATAAAATATTAAAAAGTTCTCATCATGTACTATTTTTATCAAATACAATTGATTTAAGCAGTTTATCTTATCTGACTAAAAATTAAGTGAATAAATTGTGTATGTCAACATCCATCTTGAATCAAGAATGAGAAGATTCTCCTAGAAAACAAATGATATTTATAAACATTATAAATTAATAAACAATTACATACTATTGGAACATTACAGTTAATTATAATTATAACATACTATAAAACTGTTGTTTATGAATTTAAGAACAATAAAAAACCAGTTATTTTAGTACATTTATGAATTTTAGATATTTGAGAGACAAATTATAAAAACTGAAGAGACACATGTTGTGACTGCCATAATTAACAACAAATCATTTTTTTTCTTCAAATACTATTAAAATGGTAATCATTCTTTCATTGTGGCCCTTTTTTATTCATGCGCCCTATTCGGTGGCACCCCTTGCTTACCCCTAAGGTCGGCCCTGACCGATTCAAATATATGAGATTGTACTTTACGGGTGAAACTTTGTAATACCGCGGAAGAATTTAGGTGGTACTAGCAATCAAATTATGAAGTAGAAGTATATTACTATAAAGACCAATCTGCAGTACCTAAGCAATGCAGCAGAAACTTGCAAGAATAAAACACAGGCAAAAGACAGGAAGTCCAACATTTTTTTTAGACTTTGCATGGAAGACTTCATATTTTTTGTATGAGGGCTTTCCATTTCTGTAATGGTATATAGATCAAAAACTAAGCTAAGAGCTAAAGGTCTAGTAGACCACAACTACATAATTCACATGTTTCAGTTCTACAAGATAAGTATCATTGAATTTATTATCGGAACACACAAAAGATAGTTTATTTTGTGAAGAACAAAAGACATTTTTATCTCGGAAGGTAATCAAACAGTTGAAATAACAACACATTGAAGTAGGAAATACAGGGGAGTGCGGAACCCACATCAAACATAAAGCATCTGATGATTGAGAGTGAGAGATGCTACTATTATACTAGTACTACTTTAAACAGATGGGACACTTTACAGAACACACTTCCATAATATCTCAGTATTTTCATTCATCAATCTACAAATACAAATATCAGTGTCGGTGCCTACAAGCTTAACAACTTGTAGGACTGCTTGCCCATTCAGTTCAACATAAAGGTTAAGGCCGACAACCGATTCATTAGTGGAACTCAAATTAGGCATACTTATTCACTCAAATGGGCTGGATCCTCGTTGGGGCCCTTGATCCAGCCCTTTATATTAAGGGTTATAAATGGGGGAGGGTCCAAAAGGGTTGGGCTTAAAATTTAATTTATAAAAATTACAAAATGAGGGTTGGATAAGGGTTTTAAAACAGGGTTGTAAAATGAGCCGTTGATCCAAATATTTTCTTACTTTTACACGACAAAGATGGGCTCAATCCATTTTACTTTCTCCCTCTATTGTTGCTTGCTGGAGTGCAAACCTGAGAGCTGGAACTAAATTTTATTACAAACTATTGATTAATACAACACTACCTCAACCTGGATTTTTATTACAAACTATTGATTAATGATTACGTATGATTCAGATGATGCTTTATTTATAGAGAAATGGGCCGGCTTGGGCCGGGCTTGATGGACCCGCCCCGTTTAAAGCCCGTTTCATATTTTGTAAGACCCGTCCCGACCCGTTTCTACTAGAGCCTGACCCAGCCCTTATCCGGCCCATTGCACAGGCCTAATCATACTTCGAGAGTACTTTCCTAATGTTAAGCTAAATCACAAAACAAAGACTGCCTACAAAATGACAAAGTTATTTGGTGGTTTCAACAGATGATCAACTCAATCAAAAATTGAAATTGTTGGTTGAACTCAACCTGAATAAAATTCAATTCTTGTAAGAGATTATTACAAACATTAAAATTTCCAAAGTTAATGGCATGTTTGACAAATTGGAATTAATTTTCAAATAATGAATTATCCTAGTTACTATGTTTGCCGAATCTTCAATTTTAAATGTGAAATTAGGTTAATTCTGTAGAATTCAATCACAATGTAAAATGATCCAAATGTCAAAATTTAAAAATTTCAAACATATACGTGTCATAAATTGTACGTTGCTAAATAGTGCCAAAATCAACATCCCTATTGCCGAAAAAATATTATGGTGTTACACAATATATAACTGAATAAAATCAACATCCCTACATTTTGTGTATGCAAATAAAATGTCAATCTTCTAGATATAAATTTAGAAAAAAAATCATTAAAGTTTTCAGTTTAGTTGAAAAGAATGTAACCCCATACTTCAAAAACTTAAAAACATTCTAAATTCCATGTATGCTTATTGCTTACTAAATAAATTGTACTTGTTATTTTGCTATGTACCAAAAGCCTCTTGTGCATTGCATCGGCAAAGTGGTACACAATTTCATCCTAAAATTAAACCCATTCATTACATATATACTTTTCTTTATAGCGATCTCAAACAAGAAGCTTTCAGAGAAGAAAAACTAACTTCAATTACATAGAAATATATGTAATAATTTCTCTTCAATAATGCTACAACTTTTCGTGTGAACTAAAGTGACTTTTGTGTTGATAAGTGTTCTGCTAAGTCTTTCAAAATGTCTAAACAAGAAAAAGATATTGAGTTAGTATAATATATATGCTTTATGAGAAGAGGGAATTGGAATAAATTTAGTCATAGTTCATATTTATAAATGATATGGTATGGGCATGGAGAACTCAAATTCTTTAGCTATTGAAATGTTGAAGTCATTTTTATAATTAAGTTCATCTAGAATGTGTCAGAATTATATTATTTAGTTAGCCAGCTTAGGTATTATGAAATGATAATTAAATTCATCTGGAATTAGTTGTCTTATGAAAATAAATTAATAATGAGGGAAGGAGGTAATTTGACCCAAGACTAAAAAAAATGGGTTTGAAAATTCAAACATCTTGCATTTTCACACTAACAAGTAGCGAGTGGAACACTAAAGATTTTAGTTAGATGTTCTTTACATTTGAGAGAAAAGATAAGCACTAAATAAAATTGATCAGATTTTATAAATATGAAGCAAAATAACAGTCTACATTTGACCTTATAAGACCAACACAATACTAACAATCATTTCACACTAAAATCTTCAAAAACTTGATACAAAATCGAAGCATATATTCATATATATTTTGTTTATAACGTTATGTCGTTGAATAGTGCTTGGATTGAACTTCAATGCTATTAAGATCCAACGGTTTGCGTTACGAACCTGTTAAACTAACGGCCCGTTTGGTTGATGGTAATGAAGTAATAGGAATGAAATGTTGTAATGGCAATAGTAATGAAGGAATGGATATGAGAATTGGTAATGCAGATTCTTTTGTTTGGTGTGCAAGACTAAAGAATGGTAATGGAAGATAATATTCCATTGATTGCATTTGGTTGTTAGTAATGAAAAATGGTAATGACCCTTAGTTTTATTATTGTATCTAAAAGCATTATTGTATCTAATGATTTGTTTAATAATAATATTTTTTAGGATAATTACAAACAATACCTTTTTTTCATTTTTTTTGTGGACAATTGCATCGACTTGGAATTACAAATAATAATATTTCTTCATGCATTCTTTACCCTGCAAATATTTCACAATTACAAACAAGTTTCCATTAAGTAGTCATAGTAGTACTCTTCAACCGAGAAAAATTAGCTAGTAGTACTCTTCAACCATTTTACATCATAATATGTTTGAAATCCATCAACACTATTATTTTAGCAACGATTTGACAAACATAACTTTGGACTCATCCGGCACACTGTAGAATATCTCCACCTTCTTGTCATCTAAGCCAATGATTGTGGTAGCTTCAACAACTTCTATTGGTGTTAGTTCTTGCAAATTGCTCAAGACTCCAAAAAGGTTAGTTCTCTTCTCACCTATCTCCACATCTCTTAAAAATGATTTCTTCATATCCATCATGATTGAAGTCGACTCCTTTTCAACATCAATCAAAGTTGTCAATGCAGTGGCCAGCCCACTAAGCTCTTCATTTTCAATTTCCCTTCTTCTCTTACGATCTCCTCGCCCACTTGATTGCCCAATCGCACGAGTTGAGTTAATAGCATCATCATTCTTTTCAGCCTCATTCTTATCACCTTCTTCATCGTCTCCAGGCCCCTTGGCCATACTTCCACTGGCACGATCCTTGGCGTAAATCTCACAGAGCTTGTCATAAAGTGGAAACGGTTTACAAAATAGAGCAGCAACTCCATCTTTTCCCTAGGAAATATCTTAGAATTATATATCAATCAAATGAAAGAAACTAATAAACTAATAGCAAAAACAGTGATTAATAGCTATTGTTTAACAAATTAAATAAAAGAAAATACCTGAGCCCATCCCATAAAGACTTCCTTCTCACCAGTTACCATTTTCGTAGCATCATCCCAACCAAAACCACTAACTTGCTTCTGAATTTCAAGGATATATCCCATTTGTCTCTTAAAAATCTTAATTTTGGATTCAATATGTGGCTTACCCTTCAATCCACAATAAGGAAATCGCTCATTCATTTTCTTTTCAATATATGTCTGATAACCCGTCCTATAGCCTGTGTCACACTTCCAATTTGAATTCTGCATCTCAAGTAGAATGTCAACAAGGGTATTCTCCTCCAATGAAGTCCACATTCTCTTATTTTTTCCTCGACCTCGAATCTCATCAACCATATTTGTTATTATAAATCTGTCGTACAATGGTGGCGAACAATACCAATGTATCCTTGTAAGACAATTATATTTTATAACTAATTAATCAAATTATAGATAGGGACAACTCCACAATAAACAACAATTACCAAACAACAATAACTCTATTTTATATCAATTAGAAATAAGTAGCAGCTATAAGTTTTCATACTCAAAATCATGTTTGTAGTTCAACATAACAGCTAGTCCTAAAAGACTAAAAAATTGAAACCAACTAATATAAGAAACTATCCATGCACTAATGTAGACCATTACTAATGTCTCCTGGCCAAGAATGCATCATACATATCTTGAGCTAATGTATTTCTAAAGTTAGTGCATTCTTCAGATGCCTCACAATTTTGAATGTAGTTTCCATCATCTTCAATTTCATCATCCTCTCCTTCCTCTTCCATATATGCATCTAAAAGACCTTCCATTGGATCAATGCTCATTTGTTGGCGAATAAGGTTATGAATATACACACAAGCCAATATTATATCTATTTGAGTGCTGAGAGGGTACTTGGTGCCTTTGGCAAGAACTTCCCACCGTACTTTTAATAAACCAAACGCTCGCTCAATCACATTTCTAGCCGAAGCATGCCTCATATTAAACAACTCTTCCTTAGAGCGTGGTTGCTCAAACCCCCTTCTCCATTCATGATAAATTGTTCTTCTATAAGGTACAAGGAACCCATCACAATGTTTATATCCTGCATCCCCTAGATAGTAAATTACCTAGGTGAAAAAAAGTGAAAAACCAATGAGTTAAACTAGATTATTGGTCATTGTTGCTCCCTTTAAAAAAATTCTTTACACATGAAATTGATTCTAACCTCTAGCCACTTTTAATCCATTATTTCTATTTAAAGCACTTCGAAGTACTCTTCCATCAGCAGCTGAACCTTCCCAACCAGCCAAAACATATATAAATTGCATATCCGGTGCACAAGCTCCTAAAACATTTGTTGAGATGGTATTTTTTCTTGACCTATGTCGTGACTTATCTACCGCTGGCACATTTACATCAATCAAAGTCCCATCAATAGCACCTATACAATTCTATAAAAGAGGTGTAATTAAGAAAAGTTAAAAATAGATATGTGTTTCCTATCTAATAAAATAAAAAAATACAAAGTTTACCTTGAACCATTTCCATCTTTCATCTGTGCTATTCTCGGGAATCGGTTCAGGTTTCTTTAGGAGCAAACTCGAAAGTTTCAACACGGCTTTTAACACATTATTAAAATGTCTACTTATAGTTTCTCCCGACCGTTGAAAATCATATTTTATTTCCCTATTCTTCTCCTCAAATGCAAGTAGATGCAAAAAAATAGCAACCATTTCTTCCACTACCATGTTCTTAGTATCCCTTAACCCTCCAACTTCACGAACTAATGAAATGAAGATATTGAAAGTGCGACGATCCATCCTAAGTTGCTCAATGCAAGCAATATCACTCTCCACTATCATTCCATCTAAATGTGCTAATCTATGGATTGGATTATGTAGGCTAGGTTGCTTAGACATCCTAATTCTTAGTCTTCGTCTAAAAATCAGGATTATCCTAATCAAAATAAGGATCATTACTCTTCTAATTTTTCTTCGCTTCATAGCAAACCAGAAAAACATAAAATCCTTTGGCGATTGTTGAAGACGCGGCATAACTACATAAAGCATAGCATAAGTAGATTATTCAAAAATAATCAAAAGATGAGATTATACATAGCGAAAGAGTAAATATTAAATTATTTCAACATCAAAATAAAGACAAAAAATGAAGTACCCAAAAAAAATCAAACATAATTAAACCAACAAGTAGCAAATGACTACTAATTAACTACAATGATTTACTAAACCAATAAAGTTGCAAATGACTCAAATAAATGAATCAACTCAAAACATAATTAAACCAACAACGCATAGTTGAACTCATGTAATCAAACTAATAACTTCACAAGTAAACAACCTCAACTTGAGAAGCAATAACAGAAACAGACAGTTTATAAGGAAATCAGACAACAGAAACATAGATAAATCGAACAAAGCAGAAATATCAAATAGAACAAAGCAGAAATATCAAATAGAAATATCAAATATCAAATAGAACAAAGCAGACAACAGAAACATAGATAAATCGAACAAAATCAATCTGGCCAAAATCAATCCTGCTGAAAAAAAAAACGTAAATAGGCCAAGACCAGCACTATATCAGTGACAAATCAGACATATCAAATTGAACAAAGCAGCCAATCCTTAAAAATTCAGCTAAATCGAACCTGTAAATCAACTTGAAGCCAGCAAAAAGTAGATCTAATCTGGAGAAAAATAGATAAAGCACAAGATTCTAACTAAATTTAAGCTATGGTTGCATTGGATCAACTCATTTTGGCTGAAATCTAGGGTTAGAGAGAAAGGGGAAAATAGGGAAAACCAAGTTTGAGAGAGAAAGAAAAACCAAGTTTGAGAGAGAAAGAAAATGACTTGGGAAAAATTCCAGCTCCGCGCGCGTGTTTGATTCAGTAATGCATCATTACCATTCCATCCTAATACCAGGTTGTTTGATGGTAATAAAAATGGCCCTTTTTGGTAATTTCATTACCTTATTTTATTACCATCCATTACCATTGAAAGCATCCAAACAACCAAATTTTTTATTACTTAATTTCATTACCATTACCGCTCTCTAATACCATGTACCAAACGGGCCGTAAGGGTACTTAAAATAAGAAGGATGAGAAAATTAAGAACATTCTTCAGATTAATGACATAGAATATTTTCTGTGTAATATAGTAACTTCTATAATAAAGTGCTTTTAGTTCGATTGTGACCATAGATTTTGCTAGTCCATTTTCTCTGCAATTCTTCATCACGTTGCTGTTGTGTTCGATTTTCGTTTTCGGTATATAATTTTCTTTTTTTTTTCTTTTTTTTTTTGTTTCTCTTTCATTTCACTACATATTACTTGTTACTGTTTTGATGATCTCTTTTGATTTAGTTTTTTTTGTTAGGGTTTTAATTTTTGCCTACTTTCTTCAATTGCTACTGCATTTCTCAAATTAGTTTTGATATCTTTCGTTTTTTTCACCTTTTTTTGATTTTCAAGTATTTTTTGTTCTTTTTGTGATTTCTATTTCATCGCTGTTGTGTTCGATTTTGATTTTTTTTTCCTGCGTTTATGTTTGATTTCTTCAAGTTGTTTGATTTCGATTATATTGTTCGTGGATTTCAATTTGTTCTTTAATGTGATTTTGTCATTGTTGTGTTGTATGTTTGATTTTACTTTTGTCACTGCATTTTTGTTTGATCTTATTTTTTGTGCATAACAAATATAAATTTGTGTTTCTATGTTGTGCTTTATGTTTTACATTATCATTTGATTTTTTTTGTTTATGGTTTATGTGTTGTTTTTAGGTAATTTTCGTGTTTTTCTGTGTTTTATTTGTTCTATTGTTAATTTTTTAAATGTATTTCTCTGTTTTGTTTATGTGTTGTTTTATATCAACTTATAATTGTTATTTGATTAGTATATACATGTGTTGTTTTATGTTATTTTTCTTCTTTTTTATGTACAGTTTTGTAATTACTTTGTAAATGTTTTGTGTTTTTTTATGTTGTTATATGTTTTCCATGATTTTTAGATTATAGAAGATGGTTGTCACTAGAATTTCTCAACATTCTACTGAACCAACTAAGGTTGAGAGTATTAACAAACTTATTGCAAAAAGAAAAGAGGAAAAGCGAAAGAAAAAAAAGCAAGGGTTATGAAAAGAGACAACATTAAACGTTTTAGACAAGTTAGATGAATGAAAGAGCAGTGCTGCTAAGAACAAGTAAACTAGTCTGCAACAATTAGCTCATGGTGAACATGAAGGTTTCTCTTTATATATTTATTATTTTTACTATTTTTCATGTTATTATTTGTTCATTTATTATTATTTTGTAATATATTAATTTATATGTTTTTTAGAATTATTGAAGCCAACAACAACAACATTATCCAAACGTAAAAAATCCATTGATGTTGATACAGGTATTGAAAAGCAATTGACACAAACTCATTCGTTGCCTTTATATTTTACTCTATCATCAAAACGTAGAAAAGGGAATGATGCACGTAAAGTTATTATTATGTTTTATTGCTTAATTAACTAATAAGTATTATGTTTTTTAGATGTTGTATGTCAATTTTAATTATTATTTTTATAATTACAATAACAGAAAAGACTGTTGTTTTTATAAACAAAATCACTGATATCAATAAAGTGCAAGATGAAGAGATTGAAAACAAATGTACAAAAGTGTAATCTATTTCTCTAACATTTCATGTTACTTTACATTGTTTTTATGTTATTTTGCATAGAGTTTCATGTTATTTTACTATATTTTTGCATCCATTGCAAAGCAAGTATTAGGAATGAAAATTCCTGAAACCGCTGAAAAGCTTGTAGACAATATGGATGTATCAAAGAGTCGTGCTGTAGTGAAAAGAGGTATAAGGATAAAATCTAGTGCTTCGAAGAAGTCTAAGAGTCAGCAACATATAGCTGATGTTGAACATGAAGGTTTTTATATATTCTTTTATTATTTGTACTTCTTTATTTTAACATATTTTATGTTATTATTTGATAATTTATTGTTACTTTTTTTATATATTATTTTACATGTATTTTAGACTCATTGATGCAAAATACATCAACATCATCCAAACCTCAAAAAACTGTTGATTTTGATAAATGTGTTGAAAAGGAATCGAGACAAACTCTTTCGTTGCCTATATGTTCTATTCCATCATCATCATCAAAACGTAGAGAAGACAATGAAGAAAGTAAAGGTATTATTATGTTTTGATGATATTATTATTATTATTATTATTATTATTATTATTATTATTATTATTATTATTATTATTATAATATATTTTTTTTAATTTTTTAATTTTTTAATTTTTAATTTTTTTCTTCTGTATAATTTATTTCTGTTACTTTTATTTATTTTTCATGTTATTTGTACGCAATTCCTGAAGTCATTGTAGATCAAGATTTAGGGTCTCAAATTAATGAGATAGCTGAAGACCAAACTGTAGCGACGCAACGTGAATGGAAGTTGAATGTCAAATTTAAGATCCAATTGAAGGCCAAATTGACCAAACTGTAGCGACGCAACGTGAATGGAAGTTGAAGTATATATATATATAATATATATATATTATAATAATATATGATATATGATAATATATATATGTATAATAATATATATATATATATATATATATATATATATTATATATATTATATATATATATATATATATATATATATATATATATATATATATATATATATATATATATATATATATATATATATATATATATATATATAACTAGTTTTTCATTATATAAATATAAGTTATAAATTTTTTTCGCGGTTGAGGCTGGACTAATTCCACAACCTGCAAATAAAGGTGCGTAATTTAATGTTTTTTTATTGGTTTTGCTTTGCTCAATGTGAAATACATGTTGCTTTTAACTAGTGTGCAAATTTATAATTATGTTAAAATTTGTAACTAATGTTAAATTTAAGATGATGACAAATCTGATGATGATGCCAAATCTGATGATATTGTGAAATCGGATGATGAATGCCAATCAGACAATGGTGAAACTAAAGATGATCAATGAAAGAAGGAATGCAAATTTAAATTAATTAAATCATTAAATATATATTTATTTTGTTAACATAATAATAATTTGTAATTTTTTATATATGCAGTTGAGGCTGTAAGCCTGTAAGTAAGACGCAAGCGCAAACTAAGGTGCATAATCAATTGTAGGTTTTTTTTAATTTTTTTTTGCTTTGCATTATGTGAAATTCATGTCTCTTTTAAATATTGGTTTTAACTATTGTCAAAATTTGTTACTGTAGATAAAGTTAATGTGAAATTCATGTTGCTTTTAAATATTGGTTTTAACTATTGTCAAAGTTTGTTGTGTTCTTATTAGATAAAAAAGCTTTTCATCTATATGAACCACATTAGACATGTCACTGAATCTAAATGTGCTTCCATTATCATCAACTACAATACTACTTAGACAAAAAATTAACCTGTCAAGTTTGTTTTGATCATTCAACAGTGGCTTAATTGCATTCATATGCTTTCGTATGATGTTCTTTGTCTTCCACCTCCACACTGTGCTTTTACTTACATCCATTGCCTTAGCCATTGCATATATACTTGTTTTTTGAGCTTTTGGTATACTCTTGTACTTTGTGTCATCAAATGGAATTGGTGCTTTTGATAACTTTCCTGCCTTTTTGGAGTTGATTTTAATGGGGAATTAATTATGCTCCTTTTGCACTTTGATTCTGCCTCACAACCTTGATATTGTCCTGTTGCTAACCCTATGTTTCTTGTTTATGGCTAACATTCCACAGTGGCTTGCCTTTTTCCGTAAGTGACAAAAGCAACTCTTGCAATATTTGGTTTCTTGTTGGGTTGTCTAATTCTTTTGTTTTAACCATATTAAATGGTTTTGGATGCAATAAATGTATTTAATGAGTGAGTTGATTTATTTTGACTAAGTGTAGTGTATATATACTTGATGAAATTTTGGCTTAATTCATTCATTTTGGTGCCTAAGTCTTTTTGGCTGAAATTTTTTTGTTTCCCTCTGTTTGGCGCCTCTGCTGCTGGTTTCTGTTTTGAACATATGAGTTGATTTTTGGGAATACAGCTGGCTTCATTTTTTCATCAATTTTTTTTTTGGGTTCTTTGTAGCTGCTGTTTGTAAGTTAAGAACTAAATGCATATTCTTGGGAATACAGTTGGCTTTAATTATGTAAAATAATTATGTAATGTAAATTATGGAATTATTTAATTGAATGCAATATTTTGGCTATTTAATTTTTCTGTTTTTAATTATGTAAAATAATTGAATGCAATATTTAATTTTCCCTCCAAATTTTAAATTCTACCTACTTTATTAAAACAAAAGGAGGGAATCATTAACAATTAACCAAACCCACTAAAACACATTAAATACCCACTTTTTGGTAGACCCCACCCCTTTCTTATTTTGCGTGTCCACATAAAAGTGGACAATAAGAATGGGACGGAGGGAGTATTATTTAATTTTATACTCCCTCCAATTTACATTTATTGTCCCATTTGATTGGGCACGGATTTTAAGAATGGAATGGGGTCCACCAAAAAGGTGATAGTTGAGGTATTTTAATTGATTAAATTAATTGTAAAGGTGACAATTCAGATATCAAGTAGTAGTAAAAGTAGGGGTATTTTAGTTATTACTTGTGTAAATATGGGGTATATAAGTAAGAAATCATGACTAAAAATAGAAATGAGACATTTGAGGTAAACTTACCCAATAAGGAAATGAGACAATAGTTGTGAATTAGAGAGAGTATAATATATAGGGCTATTCAAAAAAACCCGACCCGCTTGACCCAATTCGTCGAACCGCCGATCGACCCGCAATATAAATGGCGGGTCAATTTCTAAAAAAAGTTGAAAACTATGGGTTGGGTACCCGACCCGCCTTAAACGAGTCAGGTCATGGGCCATTAATTGAAGCGGGTACCTGGTGACCCGCTTAAAAAAAGAAATAACCTTTTTAGGCTATGTTGTTGAAGTCTATGTTCTGCTATCACTTTATTCTAACCTCTCTTTAAGTCTTAACATTATTTACATCCATCTCCTCTTAGATCATACTTTCTTCCCATTCTTCTTCTTCTTTTTAAGATTTAAGAGTACTCTACATAAACTGTATACCAAACTTGCAAAAGTATAGATCAGACATTTTGAAATAGTGAACACAACAATCAAGTTGAAAAACATCAATTAAATTACTACATTATGCAGCAAAAGTTCAAGTACTGATTAACTTAAACCCAACTACTATTAATAAGGAGTAGTAATAACTACTAACAGAATATTCAAAGGCGTACAATGAATAAGTTTCCGAAACTAAAGGTATTCAATGGTTAGTATATTCATATCATACAACAAGAAACTTGGTTTGATCGATCCTATAAAAAAATTTGGCTGTCAAAATCTGCCCAATTTTAGTCGCAAAAACAGTCACATAAATTAACAAAAAATCAACCCAAAAATCAAAAATAAAATCGGGTACCCTGTGTCCCCACCCGACTTATCCGGGTACCCGCATTAGTTGGGCCGGGACACGGGCCGTTAAAAAAGGTACTCGACTAACCGGGTACCCGAAATGTCGGGTACCCGCTAATGAACACCCCTAATTATATAATATTTCATTTATTTGATTAACACATTAAAATATCTATAGATGAAATAGCTAATACTGATGAGGAAAATCAAGGGGCTGAAGAAGTTGTACCTAAACAAGGTATCCAAGTCTAAGTTATTTTTAAATTTTTTTAGAATGTTATTTTTGCATTATAACATGAAGTTAATACTTTTATGTGTTGTAACACCCCAAATTTTAAGGAATATAACTAATGTTATTTTATTTAATTCTACTTTACATTGGATATTATAAAAATATTAATAATAAAAATAATGATAGTAATAATAACAATAATTTAAGTAATATAGATAACTATAAAAAAAAATGTATTATATAATTAATGATAAAGAGTAAATGGGTAGTTTTTTTAAAAAAAAAGGAAAAGAAAAGTAAGATAAGGGAATGAAACACGGTACTCACCGCCATTTCCTTACTTGGTCTAAACTTCATCTTCTCGCTCTTAGTAACTTACTTACTCTTTATTTTTCTTTCACCTTCCATCTTAATCCTCTACAATATACCACTAGTTTTTGTTGATCTTATAAGTATAATACATCACATTTTTATAAAGAGGCTAGAAAAGGCTTTCAAATTTCTGATCTTGGTGTATTTTGGGGCGTTTAGGGCTACTTCAAGAGCTTCTTTCTCAAATTTTGATAGTTTTCGACCTTCTTTGGTGTGGGTAAGTTCTATTCTTCA